>PVLD010009360.1:0-77481 GCA_004027595.1 Dinomys branickii
CAGTCAACTTATCTGAACATATTTGTACCTACATAAAAATAGGTGTTGGGGAGTAGTAGAGAGCATATGCTTAGCAAGCTGAAGGGACTGCATTTAATCCCCGGCACTAGAGAAAAAAAATAGGTGTTAATATTTGTGCTTAAGGGTTATTAAGAAGCTGAAATGAGACTAATTGTGTTAGTATGCTAGGCACATATTAGGTGGTCAGTAGTTTTTTTTCCTAAACAATCATGATAGGGCTGGGGATATAGCTCAGTGGAATAAGCGCCTGCCTACCAAGCGCAGGGTCCTGAGTTCGATCCCCAGTACTGCCAAAAAAAAAAAAAAAAAAAAATCATGATAGCCTTTCCAATAGCATTGCTAACTAGAAATATAACGCAACAAAAATAAACATTAAGGTAATTCATTATTTTCCTATTCCAGGTTTGTTGTTCTGGCCTGAGCACTTTTTTTTTTTTAAAGTGCAGAGTAAGAAGGTAGAATAAGGAAAGGTAGAGTCAGGACAGTGTGAGGAATGTTTAGAATTTTTCGTGTGTCTCTTCTGCTGGGCACTTGAAGTTTAGCACATCCAGTATCATCTGTGTGTTGTGTATGTGTACTGTAATTTTAAATGTCATAGAAAAATGGGTTGCTACCTTTGGCTTGAATCTCCTTCTCCAAAATAGTCCATATATTTTATGGGAAATCTGGGCATCACCACCCTCAAGCACTTGGACTATAAACTGAATTGGAAATGTTCAGGTAATAAAAATACTTAATTTTGATATGCAGGAGAGTTCTCATTGCATATTCCTTGGCCAAAAGAAGTTTCAGGTTTCTTTGGCTATCGCCACAAGTCTGTGTTCTGAAGGTGTTTAAGGTTCTTTCTTTTAGAAGACCCTTCTTTACTGGATCTACAGCATAATTCTTAGTTGATTTTGGGGGGTTTTTTGCCCTCAGGTCACCTCTGCCTGCCTGTGAAATTTCTGCTTAAGCTCTAGTTTTCTATACCCCAGGGATTGTTACAGGGCCTACAATTACTCTGTATAAATGTGAGCACTATCTCTTTCTTAGCTTGTCACATTTGGACGTGCTAGAGGTCATCAGTTGTGTTTGTTTTTTTTGTCAGGTTTGTCAGTGGGTGCCATTTAGAATTTTGCTTTTAAAAAGTCCTGAGTTAACTCCTAAATGTTTTTACTTGTAAGTGGCAAAGAGACTTATGTTGTCTAGCCAGCTAAAGCCATATCATATGCTTACATTGTAATGTCAGAGGCATTAAATTTTTTAAATATTATTTAAGTTATATAAAAATGTCCCTGATTTTTAAATTGAAGCCCTTCGTTATATTTCAGGGAAAGCTATTTAAGTACCTCTGTGTCACTTTAAAAGTATTTGAGACCTGTCAGCTTACCCATTTGTTTGAATTCTTTTTGTGACTTTTTTGGTGATCCCGTTTGGTAGATGGCAGCTAGCCAGGGAAGATTACTGAGCTAATTATAACTAGAAGGGTCTCAGATGAATACAGGGATGAGAAGCATTCTGGGGCCTGGTCATGCCTTGGCCTGGTTCTTCTCAAATTCTAAAACCAACTTCAGTCTGTTGCTGATCATTTAAGTGACTTGGGATACTTTTAAAAACAGAGGTATATTGTGACATGGATTTCAGTGAGGCCTAGCACAAGCTTAGTACCAACTGAAGCATACCTCTCATGTTTTAAAATTGTAGTTCATTATTTTGTTGTGTTGAGAGATGGGAGGATAGAGAGAGGGATTTAGTTCAATTCAGTAACAGTTATAAATGTAAAATTAAAAGTAAGTCAAAGTGAAGAGTTGAGCTGCTGAAAATTTTGACTCTTTTCTAATACGGATCTTACAATCTCTGTGGTTAAATTTCCCTTGTTTTTACTAACTCAGCTTTCTAGTAAGATGGACTATATTTGTGAAAACTTATTGAGGAAAATAGTTGACAGAGAACATTAGAGAAATAAATATTAACTGGTACACTTCTTGGAAATTCCATTTTGTTATTATGAAGATACAGTGAAATACTTGAATAGTAGGTATATTTTTACAATATTACTTCACAGAGACCATTCTATTTGTTGTGTGTGTGTGTGTGTGTGTGTGTATTAAGAGATGAGTTGTAGCAAAATTAATTAAAATAATGGGACACTTTGAGGAATATTAGTTGGCCTAGTAATAAACATGTTCTAGGTAAAAGAACAATATGGTATAGTTTTCCGGTTTTTACCAAATTGTATTTGATACTTTTTGTAGAAAAATGAGCATCTGAGTTCTCAGGAAATCTTGCATTTATTACGGAAAAGTTAATATAAACAAATATTCATTATCTATGAAAATGAATGAGAATTAGCTGTTCTGACTTCCTATAATGCTGTTCATCTTGACACCCACCACACTTTTGGAGGAGAGTGCCATTGCACTTATGCTGTCAGAGTAAATTTCAGCAGTGTTAGAGTAAATGTGTAGGGTTTGAGATTTAAAATGGATGAGGAAATATAATTCACTTATTACCTTTTTCATTATGTGAGATTCTATTCGATAGAAGCTAAAATTTTTCTGAAGAATGTTAACACCTTTAACATACCCCATAATTTCATATTTTGAACTTGGACTAATAGTGTTTGAATTGTGGACATGTTGATCTTAATAATTTGGTAGATTGTCCTAGGCCCAGTGACTATTAGTTGTAACCATATTTCTTAGATCTCTAAAATTCTCCCATTTATGTTTCTGTTAAAAATTTAATAAATTCTATAATAGTTGGCTTGTTAAACTATTGGAAGAAAATTAAACTTTATATGTTTTCTGATTGAGCAACTTTTATGTGTGGAAGGAGATAATATTCCATTTGAAAGCTGTTTCCTAGTTCTCTTGGTCATGTAGGCATCTTCTTTAGTTTGTTGTAAAGGAATTGTCTAGTGCTCAGATTCTGCCACTGCCAATATTTCCATTGTTTATTTTTCTCAGTTATCACTAAAAGAAATTGTGCCCCAAACCATTTGACAATTAGGGATTGTTTTTGAATACCATGGAGAAACTAGCTGTTGTCTTAGCTTACATGAACAATAAAATGTTTTGTTTTTCTGATGTAAATCAAGTTTCTTTTGTCTCTGTGATTTTACTTGTATCTTAAAACCTTATTTTTGGTCCTCAAGGAGCTGACTACAAAAGACGACTGAAAATAGTCATGTTATGCTTAGTCTACTTTTTGCTTGCTAGTCACCAATTATAAAAATACTGTTTCAGTGGACATTCTTTTAACAATAGCTCTACTTTTTTTTTTGGATGGGGTTTTGCTGCGTAGCCCAGGGTAGCCTTGAACTCACTATGTAGCCCAGGCTGCCATCGAACTCTTTAAGTGATCTTGCTTCAACCTCCCAAGAGGCTGCCATTATAGGCATGTGCCACCACACTTGGTCTCCACTAGCTTCTTCACCACAGTGAACTGCAGACAGTGATTGGAGTTTGTATTTTCCTCCAGTCGGTTCCCTGGCAAAGGCAGATGTGAGATTCCATTTGTCTGGTTTTTTTCAAGGATGAAAGGTTTATTTTGGCTTCGGGTTTCAGTGGGCTCCATCAGTGTCCATTTGTCGTATAGCCCTGCTTAGAATTTAAAAATTTCAGTGAGTACAGGAAAACCGAATAACTGATACATACACTGTTTGGGGCTCGTTCGAGCCAATGGTAAAATGCTTAGTTTTGGTAATAAAGTATTTATAGAGTGCATAAAAGCTTCCTTCAGTTTTTTTCATAGCTCAGAGAAATTTGAACAGCATAAGCTGCATTAAGAGATTACTTATTCTAATTTGTTTAATGTCACATAATCTCATTTAATAGACATAGTTGAATCACTGACTTCCATGTAAATTTGATGTCATAGCCCTTGGAAGGAATAAACCATGTAAATGTACTATTAACTGAAAGAAGAGGCATTCCTCTAGTGGAGGGAGAAAGAAGCAGGGCACCAGGCAATAGGACCTGAGTTCCAGCTTAGGACTGCTGCTGTGTCCTTAGCCATGTCAGCGTCTCTGGACTCTTTTTTTTTTTCAATCTTCAAGATAAGGAATTGGACTCATTGATCTTAAAGCCCTTCCAAGCTTGAAAATTTTATTTAAATGTACATGTATCACATTATAAGGAAGGACTACCAGGTCAGTCTGTGGTCCTTGGTGGTGATTTTATGTTGTATCCATTTCTTTTCTTTTCAGCAGACAAATGTGATAGCTCTTTGGCATAACTTTCTTGTCATCCATTAGACTTAAAGTGGTGTAGTTTAGCAAATCCCTTCTGAAGGCTATTTTTCAGAAGTGATAATTTCTTCTCCCTTTAAGATTTTAAAAACTACTGTATAAGATAAATCTTAATTATTAATGAGAAACTTGATTTATGTATAAATTTCAACAGTTTTAAAAAATGAAGTAATATATATAGCAGAAATCTTAGCAAACAGCTTTGCATGTCTGGTGGTATACCAGTTCTCAAAAGCCCAATAGCCTTTTATTTTTGTTATCAAAAAACATTTATTAAGCATTCATATGGGCTTTTTCTCATTCATTTCTTTTAAGTGAGGAACTAAGTTTTCCACATTTCTTAGGCAATGAGTACATTTCTTGTACTCACAGGCTAGAATCCTACGTAAACCCGTTGTGGAGAAGGGTTTTATTTAGACCACCCTGGGTCTCGTGCTAATTCTGAAACCCCCGGTTCTAAGGTATGGAATGCATGGAGTAGGTGACAAGAAGAATAAGGAGCGTGGCTGCTGTGAACATTGAGATAAATGGAGCTACTCAAATACCGGCAATGTTTGCTTATGGGACCGCAAGTGCTCCTCCTCCCAAACCTACTGAGTTGGCAGCTCTGAGTCCTGGCCCAGGAAGGGGTATTTAACAAGCCCTCCAGGGTTTGCATTCGAGTTTTAGAAGTGAGAAATGGAGAAGGAAATTGCAGCCTTTATATATTCTGTAGCTAGTTTTGGCTAGTTGGAAATGCAGTTCACTCTGGCTTTTAAGACACATCTGGGTAAGAAATTTGAGAATTTTTCTCATTTCATGAGACCCCCATGAAATGAGGAAGACAAGTGATATAGGGCATTAGGTAATGTCGTTCTTCATACCAGTGATAACCAGGACAGTGGAAATGCTCAGGGAATTAAGGTAATAGTAAGGAAAATAAGTAGCAAAGAGTAGAGTTGTGCTGATTCAATTGTGTTTGGGCATTGGATTGAACTTAAATGTGTGGGGAAAAGAGGGAAGAGCCAATTGCGTGACTGTGGTTTCAACCTGGATGAATAGGAAATTGTTAGTGCTGTGAGGAGCAGGAAGGACAGAAGAGTAATTTAGTTTAGCTATGATGAATTTCATTTTGAATAAAAACATAGTTGAGTTTGAGGTGCCCAGCTAAGTATCCAGGTGCAAAAGATTTAGAAGTGATAGGGAATGTGCACCTAGAGCTCGTGGGGAAAAGTCATGAGAAGCATAAATATTTGAGAGTCACCCGTAAGAAGGTTGGTGAGGGAGTAGTTGAGAAAAAAGAAGGTCTGGCCACAGAATCTTAGGAAACCTAGAAAGTAGATGAAGGAACAGTTAATTATGAGAGCTGGTAAGAATAAAAGTGAGAGAGGTAAGAAAAAAACATGGTGATATTGGTATTGGAACCCAAAGGAGAGCTTTTCTAGGAAGAATATTTAAAAAACAAGTTTAGGGCTGGGGATATAGCTCAGTGGAATAAGCGCCTGCCTACCAAGCGCAGGGTCCTGAGTTCGATCCCCAGTACCGCCAAAAAAAAAAAAAAACCACAAAAACAAGTTTAAAGTACTGTAGAGAGCCCAGAAGAAGCTGGTTAGCTTGAATTGGTTGTAAATCTCATCAGTATTCCATGGTTATTACTCATGGTTATTTCTAGTTGCCACTACAATCTTAAGAGTTGTGTGTTTATTTGAATCACAGATCATTTCTTAGCTTAAGATTAGATGGGGTCTCTAATTCTTAATATGAGCTTCTCAGGAAAGTTAGGACTGATCAGATCTTCTGAGTTGTAAGAGGTGGGTTGAGGATGGCTCTTCTATCTTTTGTTGCTCTGGGTATTTTCCCAGTGGCTTCTTCATAGCCTATGCATTATGAGGCTAACTTTCTATTTTAGAATGTGAAGTTATTTTGTTTGTGTCCATAGCAGTGTCAAGGAATGGTATTTTGTATACCTCTTAGTTGCTGAAATGCATGGAATGAAATACTTCAATTAAGAAACAAAAACAAACTCTTGTCAGATTGAGTATCGCCTCCCTCTTGATTTCTTCATTCATTGTTCTTTCTGGTTAGTTTTTTTCTCTTTTCTTTTTTTTAATATTTTATTTTATTTTTTATTTTTTGGCGGTACTGGGAATTGAACTCAGGACCCTGCGCTTGCTAGGCAGGCGCTTACTCCACTGAGCTATATCCCCAGCCCTCTTTTCTTTTTTTTAACCAGGTAGTTTGATAGTAGAAAGTCCATAATATTGAAATTTTGTTTCTTGTGAACAAGGAAGAATTAGGAAGTTGTGGGTGTGGGGTGAAGGTGGTAAAAACATTGTAATCTGAGAATTTTAAATCCAGAAGTTTCTGAGATCTGTACTTTCTTTCCTACCAGAAATTCCATACCTTTTTAAAATAATTCAGAATGGGTAAGGAAGTCATTAGAAAGAGAAATGGTTTCTCTCTCTGTGCCTTCAGATCTGTGCCCAGGCCTCTCAGCTTCTCTGGTTGTGTAAGCACCTTTCCTTTTTGTTTATTCTTGAGTATTCTTTATGCCTTGAAAGCCCTTCTTTATCCCCCTACTCAATCCCCAGGGTATTAGGAATTGAACCCAGGGCCTTTGCACTGAGCTGTATCCTCAGCCTTTGATTTTTTAATTTTTTATTTAGAGATAGGGTCTTGCCAGGTTGCCCAGGCTCTGCTTGAACTTGTGATCCTCCTTCGTCAGCCTCCTAGAATGCTGGACATACAGGCCTACATAGCTCTTCCTTGTTCTTTAAGCACTGGAAATAAAACTTCATGGTAGCACTTTGCCCAGGAGAAGGGGGAGTGAAACAGCAGAATGGGGTAGAGGAGGTTATAGTTTTGTTACAATGTTCTTTTTTTGTATAAACTGATTACACTTAAAAACATGGTAGAAAAATATATACATTATTCTTCCTGTGTATTTGTATATTTATCAAACAAATGAGAGAAATAGAGGTTAGGAATATTTCTTACAACTCAAGTTTGGATCTGTGTTTAGATTTTTTGAATGTTTCTGAAAGTTTGACCTGCTACAATTTGTAAAGATCACAGATAAGTATTAATATGATTCTTTCAGCTAGCCTTTCCAAGCTTGACTGGTAGAGAGGATAGTATTAACGTGGTGGTTTCTGTGTATTTTCACCTTAAAGCATGTAAGTTGATAGGCTATTTTTCTGCACTGAGAACTCTATTAAAGTTGTTTTCCACCTTCCACATTTGGACAAATGTCAAATAGCTATATTAGTTATTTTTAAACTTTGCAGTTACATTTAGTTTTACCCTTTTTGCCAAAAATATGAGTAAGTTAAATATTTCCATATCTAATTTTAGAAAAGTGGTTATGAATGCTGGTCTTTACTAATTTCATCAACAAAGTAGCAATTCTATAAGATGCCTTTGAGTCTAACAAATAATTTAAAAACCATTGTAATTTCTTGATCTATTTTAATTGATTGAGATCATGACCCAGAATCAGATAGTTTATGTATTCTTTGATATGAAAGTTTTTCTCTATATTTAAATTTTTCTTCTAAATTATTTTTCCAAACATTAATATAAGAATTAAAGATTGAAGAAGATGACTCCTAGGTATACATGAGGCATCAGGGTGGGAAATTTAACCTTGACAATTTTTAAGTTAATGGCTGTGTCTCTCAAGGAATAAACAATGTGATCAATGTCATTTTAACTCTAGTTTAAAACTATACTGTAGTGGCTTTTAATTACCTGTAATAGCTCAGGTACATGTGCCCATCTACTGTCAGTCTTTTACAGATTATAATCGAATTGCCTCTTACTAGTCAAAATATAATTTTAGGTGGTTTATTCTTTTTTTTTTTTTTTTTTTTTGGCGGTACTGGGGATTGAACTCAGGACCCTGCGCTTGCTAGGCAAGCGCTTATTCCACTGAGCTATATCCCCAGCCCTAATTTTAGGTGGTTTATGGGGCATGGTTCTTCTTACTAGCTTGCAGAAAAGTTACTTATGTATAGCTATGTGACACAGTCTTGGGTCACTTTACTAATTTTACTGGAGTCTGTATACTTAGTTGTGTTGTAGTTTATGGCTATAAAAAGTGCACAGTTAGAAAATGGCTAGTTAGGGTTGAATTGTATGCTGTCACCAAATTTCCTTGGATTTTTTTCTATTGGGTTTTAAAATGATGGGAAGTGTATGTATGTGGCTTTCTCTCCATTTCTGAAGAGTTTTTAAAAAATATCTAATTTGTTAACATTTTTATATATTTGAGAGAAGTAGAGGCTGACTACATTAAATAAATTATCCCAAGAATTACAAAGCTTACTGATACCTGTTCTCAAAACTATCTTTAAAATATAGGTTATATTGTCTTTATTTTTACCTATATAAATGTTGCCTTTTCTTGCCCAAATAATAAATGAAATACTTTATAGTGTGGGGGAATATAGAAGGGATTGTTTTTTTTTTTTTTTGCCTCTTGAGAGTGTGGTTCTGTTGAAATAACCAGCATTTGTAGAAATCACTAGATATCAAAGGAAATGCTTGAATATAAGTTTAAAAATTTATAAATTAAGATTATAAAATAAGATTGAATTAGGCCCTAAGGCTAAAGGAGAAGTGGACAATAATGTAATTGTGCCTTGTTTTATGAGCAACAGACAGGATATACTTACAGTGTGTACAACAACCTGTGTTTTTCTCCCAAGGTATTTGGTGGCCTATTTTTCTTTTTCTGTTGTTTTCTATTTTGTTTATATTCATCTTACAGGTATTTGTACCACCTTTATCTGTCAGAGAGGTGCCCAGCTATGCTAAAAGCCCTGAGAGTCTAGTTTGACACAGAAAAGCAGTGAAAAAGTCTTGCCTCAAATTGGGGACCAGGAGTGGGCAGGCAGCCCTGCACTCTTTAGAAGTAAAAATTTTGATCTATGAAAGTAAAGACACCTTGGAATTTCCAGTATCTCCCCAACAGTTTTTTAGGAAGGAATACGAAGGTAGAGAAGTTGCTCTTTTAAAATGGAAAGGATTCCATAAAGAATTAGGTACAAAATTTAGAAGAAAAACAAAACTTCATTTGAAAGAAAAAAGAGAAATAAGAGAGAAAGCAACCCCAAGAGAGTAGGGGCCTGGAGCTGGATGTCCATGGCCGGCCCCTTGCACCCAGATTTTTTATTGGGTATCAGGGCCCGTCCACCTACTTGCCATAACGCGATTGGTTATCTCGGTTGTTGGTCACAGGTAGATTCCAGGCCCTAAGACCCTAACTCCCCACACACCATCCTCTTCCTGAGCATTCCTAAGTGGTCTTTATTTGATTTTCTCTTGCCCTGTCAGGACCTTATCTTTAGAAATTATGGGTTGGTTAGAAGGGACCTTACGTAGAATACAAGGTCAAGTTAGCAATTGTTTGAGGGATATGTGTGAATTTAGTGAAGTAGCATAGTGAGTGTGTGTGAGTGTGTCTGTGTGTGGGGGGGTGTGAGTGTGTGGCTGTGGGTGTGTGCATTTTTATATACCAAATAAGAGCTGTCTGTAAGTGGCCACACCTTGTCTCCTTTGTATGTTATTGAAGGTAGGGGTGGGTGACTAGGCTAACTTGGTGAGGGGCTGGCCTGGCCCATCACTTTTCTGTTTTAGCTCTTTCTGGTCAGGATTAGCCACAAAGCCCAATGAGGCGCTTGCTTCCCTGACAGACTGGAGAGAAAAAGGGAGGAGTCTTGCGGCTGTGAATTTGCCAAACCTTTCCAGCTCTCTTTTGAGGCAGCAGTTGTTAATGTTATTCCACTTGTTTTTAATTTTTTTCCAGTTTTGATAGTATGGAAACAGAATTGTAGAAATGGAATTATGTGCTCAAATGTAGATTAATCCTTTTACTTTCACCTCTCTTACCTACCCAAAAATGTTTAATTTTGAGCCTGTTTTATTATGTAGTCCTGATTAGTTGATCCTGATAAATTCCTATGAAAGGATCATGGACCATAGGAACAAGTCCTTTTTATTTGCCAGCATACTAGAAATAGATTCTTACAGCTGTTTGGGTAGTTGATATTTTAAGTAACAGTTTTATGTTTTTGTTTTAAGATCTTAGCAAAGCAATGTCTCAAGATGGTGCTTCTCAATTCCAAGAAGTCATTAGACAAGAGCTAGAATTATCAGTGAAGAAGGAATTAGAAAAAATACTTACCACAGCACCCTCACATGAATTTGAGGTAAGGACTTTACAGTGTTTTTTGTTTCATCCTCCTATAGAGTTAGTTGCTGCCAAGGGTGATTGTCTAGCCTAAAATGAGCATTAGATGTATGATAACATCAAACAAAAAATTATCATCACCTAACAATTAAGAATTTCAACATTTGCCCATAGTACAACCATTAAATCTTTTTTTAAAAGTGTAGGAAGTTTCCAAAATCACTGAAAGTAAGAATAAAATTGTTTTATTTGTTCTTTGTTTTAGATATCAGTGGTATAGAAATACATATCAATATGTAGTAGGAATTGTGAAGCAATAGAATATCCTTTTCTAATTTCAATTTGTACTTAATTTTTTTAATTAGCTGTGTCTTCTTTTGTTTTTTTGGCAGAGATATCATATTACAACAATACATGCATACCCGTATTTATAACAGCACAGTCATAATAGCTAAATCTTGGAAGTGTCCTATATATCCATCAGCAGATGAATGGATTTAAAAACTATGGTATTTACGTATCATGGAGTACAACTCTGCCATAAAGAAGATAAACTTGAGTCATTCGTAGGAAAAAGGACGCACCTGGAGATCATAATGTTCCGTGAAATAAATCAGACACACAAGCTTAATCATTGCACAGTTTCTCCTATATGAGAAACTCAAATATAAACAAAGAACAAAATAAAAGATAGATTAAAGGTAGTAGGGAGGTAGGTCTTTCTCAAAGGGGTAGGGGAGGAGGAGATGGAGGGAGGAGGGAGTGAGGTGAGGGAAAGGAGATAAAAAGGAACTAAGATGTGTTATGTACATGTACCAACTCCAAACAAGGAGTGTGAACCTGTACTGCAAACACGTACAGGGACACGTGGAGGCGGTGCAGAGACAGACGAAAGGGGAGAGGGATGAGGGAAGGATGTGGATGCGTTGTGTGGTTACTACCTTCCCACAAGGGTGTAAGCGTGTGCTAAGATGTGGTGATAAAATGAGGTGAAAAAAAGAGTGGTTTCCACATAGAAGTCGAGGAAGGTATTGGTGGTAATGCAGAGTACCAGTTGAAATTTCCACAGACTAAATGGTATTCAAGTTACATGATACTATACTGGTAGGAGATGGGGAAGATTTTTGGCTTCTTGTCCTTGAAACGTGGATCTTACTAGCTTTTCTACTCTTTAGTTTTAAATTAGAGTGTGAAAAATTCTCTTCTCCATATTCTAAAAGACTTTCATTGAAACATCTTAAAGGTATGGTTTATATCTTTTTATTAAATATTCAGCATATTATAATGATGACTTCTGTTTTCACAGCACACTAAAAAAGATCTTGATGGATTTCGGAAGCTATTTCATAGATTTTTGCAAGAAAAGGGACCTTCTGTGGATTGGGGGAAGATCCAGAGACCTCCAGAAGATTCAGTAAGTTTTAGAAAAAAATAAAGAAAACTTAGGTAATTTTGGACATTGGTTAAATTTTGGAGGTGGAGTACTGTAGAAGACCTGCAACCACCACATCAGATGTACAAATTGCTTTGCAGTCTCTGACTCAAACTGCAGAGATGGCTTTCAACTACTGCCCCTTCTTTTAGACCTTTTAGGGTACTGCTGAAGACTTCTGAAAGTCTGATCTCCCTATCGCACTGCCTCATAACCTAACATCCCTATTATGAGATCTGTCTTTTGTAGCGTGTGCTTAGTACAGAACACACCTTACAAGTTTCATGTTTGTTTTTTCTTTCTCAGTTCTGGACCATTTGATTCCTCGTTAGTCATTTAAAAGCTCTCCTCATGCTTTCAGCCCCTCTCTATAGCCTAATATTGCCTGTCTCTCTCACATGAACTTACCTAGCATTCTGTACATATACATTGTCTTCTTCTGCTTCTGGATTTCTGTGTCTGATGTTTTCTTGGGATGCCATTGTGTCTTCACCTATCAAAATATTGCGTGTTCTCACTGATCCCATTACAAGCTGTATTGAAGAGGTGTGGTGGAGCAGTATAGTACTGGAGGCTTAAATCCTAACTGTTATGTTAGCAGTTTTGTCTAAACTGAGAGTAACACCAAGTGCTCATGTACTTCACAGGATTGTTATGAGACTTTCTTAAGGTAATATATGTGGAAATCTGTTAAACCCTATGTGTGTGTGTGTATGTTTATGTGTATACACACACACACACACACACACATATATACATATTTTTGTGTTTTTTTTTGAGACAGGGTCTCACTACGCAGTTCAGGCTGGCCTTGAGCTCACTTTGTAGCCCAGACTGGCCTAGAATTTGCAGCAATCCTCCTGCCTCAGCCTCCTGGGTGCTGGGATTACAGGTGTGCACCACCATGCCTGGCTGTTAAACCGTATAACATCTAGTGGTTATTTCCATATCATGTGGGTGCTTGGCCAGCCTAATTGGTAGTAGATATTTGCGTGTTGTCTTCTGTAGAGCCAGAGGACCATGTGTATTGAGTAAACGTTTGTTGTACGGATCATCTAAATGAAATGACAGTCTTAAGAAACAAGTTTTTTAAACACATTAATCATTCTTTTTCCTTTCAGCTCTGTAGACTTCTGTAACTAGTAACACCTTTTACTGCTAGTAGAAATTAAGACTTGATAGAGTGAAATAATTATATGTAGTTTTTTCTCTCTTTTATGTCTTACCTGCCTGTAATTTTACATAATCTAACATTGGTTTAAAAAGAGGATTGTTCAAAGCCAACTGACTGAAGTCTGCCTGTGTTTGCAAAGTTTGAACACAGATCAAACTCATGTATATACTATTTGTGGCAGCTGAAGGTAATGGAACTCTTTTTATATTTTTTTCCTAATGAGATATTAAATATAGTCCCCAATTAAGAATTTTATTCCCATATGTAAAGGAGGTTCATTTCTTAAACTTTAAAATTTTGAAGTTATATGCCTATTGTAAAATAAGCAATTAAAAATTGTACCTCATTATTTTAATCTGCTGAAGTCTCTCATTTTTTAATTTCGAAGTTAAAATTCCTCTATAATGCTTGACAATTATAGCTAGTATTTTTCCGGGGGTGGAGAAGGTGTCTGTTTCTTGGTCTTTGATTTCCTTAGGCCTAGTAAATGTTATGGTTGATACATTGTGTCAACGTGGGGAATCTAGAGGTTTAGCTGAGTGACTCAGGAGGAAGCTGGGGTGCTTACTTTGTAAACATCCTGAGCCTGTGGAAGAGGAGGGCATGGAGATAGTATGAGAGGTTCATGACCCCGGGTGGGGTAGGCTGTTTACAATGTAAGGGAGAAAAGGAGGCTGCTTGCAGCCATTCTTCCCTTTTGCTGGTTGCTTTTGCTGTGCTCTGTTGCCCTGAACGGTTTGCCCTCTGCCATGTACCATTCTGCCTCAGAAGCAGCCAAGTATGGACTGAGACCTCCACAAACTGTAAGCTAAACAAACCTTTCCTTCCTTCATTTTGGGTGTTGGGTATTTTGTCTCAGCAACAAGAAAAAAATAACCAGGACAAAATTAGGTACTGGGAGTGGGGATGTTTCTGTGACTATACCCAACTATGTGGTTCAAGAACCTTTGGAAATTGCTTGTGGGAAGAGTTTGGAAAGGTTTGGAGATGTCTGGTCAGAGCTTGGAAAACCAGAAGCCTGATGAAATTCCTGCCAGTAAAGACCAGGTTCGGGAGGTTTCTGTTGGGAAGGGACTGCATTGGCTGTTGGACGCTAGAGATGTATGTTATGGCGTGGCAGAAAGTTTGTCTGCATTTTGCTCATGTCCAGAGACTTTGCCTAAGACTGAGATTAAGTGTGGCAGTGAACTGATTAATCTGGCAAAAGAAATTTCAAGGCAGTCGAATGTTGGGGCAGTGGCATGGCTATTGTTGGGAGCTTTTAGCCAGATTTGAATTGACAATCAAGAGAAAAGAGCCCAGCAGGATGATTTAAAATGTTGTGAGTTTGGCCATAAAGGAAGCTCCAGTAAAACTGTGGACTGCAAAGATAAGGCCAAGGTGATCTCTATTGAAACGAAGAAACAAGAAAATGAAAAAGATGGCCTGCGGGCATCACAAGCAGCAAGTCTCCACCCTTTGCAGCTTCAAAACTGTATAAAGGTGAGAGACCTTGCCTTGAGAAGGAAGCCAAAGACTGCCATGTTCCAGAATGACGGCGGTGGCCGCACCAGGTTCCAGAATGGAGGCAGCATATAAAATTTGTTCCTCAGCATTGGATTCAGTGTGCCCAGTGATCCAGGCACTTGACGCCTGTGGCCAAGAGAGAGAAAAGTTCGGCTACTGCTCCAGGTGGCAGCAGACGTTGCCATCATCCACGTGGCCCTGGCTTTAGGTGCAAGGAAAATACAAGAGTTCTGAGGTTAAAGAGGCTTCCACCCAGATTTTAGAAGGCCTGGGAGGCCAGGCAGTGTGCCCGGGAGAGGACAATAGGTGAGGCTGTGAGTGTGAAGCAAAAGGCGCCCTGGAGACCTCAGAAGTTTAGAAAAGAGAACTGTGGATCATCTAAGGAAAGCTGCAAAGAGGGAGCGAAACAAGCCTAAGAGAGAAGCCGTGGGAGCTGTAACCACCAGAAGTGCCATGGGGTGGACTCATGGAAGCCTTTTGTTGCTCACAATGTGCCACAAGTTGCTTCAGATGCTCCATGTGAAATTGCAGGACAACATGTTAGCCCTGCTGGATTTTGGACTTGCTTTGGTCCGAATGCTCTGTATTCCCCTGTTGGTGTCTTTTGGAATGGTAATGTTTATTTTGTGCCTTTAAATGTTGGAGGGGTTTAATTTTCATTTGTATGGGGGCAAAATGTTACGGTTCTAATATAAGCATGTCTTTGTATCTGGAAACTGGTTTAAAGAAATGTGTCTGGTTGCCAAGTTGACAAGGGGTAGAATGTTATGGTTGATACATTGTGTCAACTTGGGGAATCTAGAGGTTTAGCTGAGTGACTCAGGAGGAAGCTGGGGTGCTTACTTTGTAAACATCCTGAGCCTGTGGAAGAGGAGGGCATGGAGATTGTATGAGAGGTTCATGACCCGGAGTGGGGGTAGGCTGTTTACAATGTAAGGGAGAAAAGGAGGCTGCCTGCAGCCATTCTTCCCTTTTGCTGGTTGCTTTTGCTGTGCTCTGTTGCCCTGAACGGTTTGCCCTCTGCCATGTGCCATTCTGCCTCAGAAGCAGCCAAGTATGGACTGAGACCTCCACAAACTGTAAGCTAAACCTTTCCTTCCTTCATTGTGGGTGTTGGGTATTTTGTCTCAGCAACGAGAAAAAAATAACCAGGACACCTAGTAAATACATTTTGATTTATTTTTCTGCTTTTAAGTGATAGAATTAATACTCCCACAAGAGAATGAGAAAATTCTTAAACAATTGTCATATTGTTTAAAAAAGGAACTGAATATAGATTCAGTCAGAGTTTAAAATAAGAACAGGCCTAAAATTATAGGAAAATTAGGTACTGTTCATTTTGTAGCACTTAAATACTTAGAATTTTTGCCAAGGAATTGTTCTTAGTTGAAGTAACAGTGTAGTTAATGATGGACTTAGCTCTAAAGGTGTGCTTTTCTCACTTCTTAATTTTTTGATTGCAGGCCTGGCAATTTTTTCTTTTTCTCTACACAGACTTAACCTTTTGAAGATAGAGTCTAGAAGGAAAGCACAGATTTACTTTCAGTATCATTAAGTGTGTTTGTTACTTTGAGTATACAATGAGATCTCAGTTATTGAATGGTTCTAAGCTCAAACTACTAGACCAGCAAAGCTCAAAAATGTCTGCTCAGTGTTTGAAACTTTGCTTGATAATTTAACCTAAAATCCAACTTGAAAAAAAACCTGTAGGGGTCTAGAGTAAGTCCGTTCAGTCTAAGTGGCGCTCTTGCCCAGGCAACATATAGTACTTGTGTTAGTGCGTTAAAACATTTGACATTTTTCTTTTTTTTTTTTTTTGCACTTTATTTGCATGAAACGTCATAACTATGGCTCCAAAGAAAGTTAGTGATCCCAGCTGTAAAGCTAAGAGGAAAACTGTGAGAACCACCATAGATAAAGAAAGAAATCATTGTGAAATTTGTGAAAGTCCTAGCAAATTGAATTTATAAGTGTAATTTTTGGGCCTCAGAACCAGTTATTTGGTTTTTCACTATTTCTTATGGGAAAAATATGTTCAGTTCTCAAACTTTTCACCGTTTGAACAGGAGTTTGGAACAAATTGAGTTGGACAGCTGAGGGAGATATCGCTGTATACTTTCAGTAGAGTCTGTGTGCTTTGCCTGCGTGGAAACTTGTCTTTGTGTATTTTGAAAGACCATGATACATAGTAACAGTTTTTGCAGTGAGGCTTGGAGGGTGGAAAAGAAGGAACAGAGGGATCAGAACCACCTTGCTGTTTTTCTGATTCAGGTCTACCTATCTCACTCAGCAGGGTTCTGATAAACTCTTCCAAGAGGCTCTGCCCATGTAGTTAGCCACAGTTACTAAGGGGAATGCAAAATTGATGTAAAAAGAATGAAAATGGAGAATATATTCTGGTTATAATATGATTATGTAGTCTTTTTTCTTTGTGTTTGTGAAAGTGTAACTCTTCATTAAAATTTTTTTATATTGAAGCCTAGGTTTTAAACACCTTTAAAAAATGTCTTGTAAGTTCATATGCCCTGATGTTGATATTCTTGAAATGCAGTGGCAAAAAATAGCTGCTTTTCAACAGTGTCGTAAGCTCCTTGCAGGCACAGATAGATCTTCCGTGCAGTGTATTTATGGTACAAGCTTTTGTAAGCAGGCCTGAGAATACCAGCCATGGGCTAGCATCTCTCCACCTCGCTCTCAGTATCCAGCCTCCACACTGCCTCCTCCCAATAGCTTTCCCCCAGGTCACAGAGATTATGAGATCAATTTTCCTTTTAAATAGAATTTTATTTAGTGTATATAGTTTTTTTTTATTAATTGCAAGTGATATTTTATCTTTCTAACCAAATACAGTAATACCCTTGAGTTCATGAACTTAATTCATTCCACAATTCTGGAAAAGATGGCCACATTCATATTTGTCACCCAATGCAGAGTTTGCAAACAAAAACAAAATTTTGCCACTAATTGGTTGGGGAACCAAATTATTTGTAAACAAAAGCTTCAGTCAACCAAAGTACCACTGTAATAATTATTGCAGGAGAACCACCATTTAGTGTGACATTCTTAATATCAGCTTTGTATAAAAGGTGTATACATAAATGTTTGCTGACTGTACTTTACTGTATTTATTTTCAGAAGATCTTTAGTAGTTTTCCTTACTTCATTGGCCCTCAGAAAACTGATCTTACATGCTTTTATGAATTCAGATCACTATTTAGGTAAAAATATTTTTCCACAAATACTATATTGAAATGCACACTTACAAAATTTGTTACATTTTACTCCCTTACTTTTCCTTGCTATGTTGAATACTCATTTTAGCTCTGTGAAAATTTTTTAAAAGCTCTTATATTACTGACTTTTATGAGTTAAACTCCAATTTATAGAGTTTTAGATAATGCTATGCCTCAACATAGTGAATGTCAACTAGATGAGTATTATAATTGGGATTGTTTCGATATTTAGCTATATAAATATAAATAAAAGAAAGTTTAAAAATATATTAAAGTTAGTATTTTAAATTAGAACAAGGAAGGACCAGCCAGCACATGCAGCTTCACTGTACCATTTTATTGTTTCCTTGAGAAGCTATAACAGTGTCTTTGTATGGTTGAGCTTCCATGTTGGGGAGGGAGAGGAATAGGAAAATATATGAAAGAAGAGAAAAACTAGAGTCTGCTGGAGAAAGGATTGGGGCTGCAGGTCCTTCTCAGCCCTGTCTTACACTTTGTTCTTACACCCAGTTATCTCTTGGCTGGCACTGACCTCTGCTGATGATGTGTTCTCATTTCTGAGAAAGATACTCTAAAAAAGGATTTTTTCATGTAGGTAGGCTCAAAAACATACAGGTATATTAATGAATAGTGAAAAGTTATTTTAGTTATATAGTAGAAAATTGGTATGAAGGGATTATCATGGATCAAAGTGGTATTTAACTCCAGCAGATATTTTAGTTTTATTCCATGAAATAAATTTTTCTTACTTTTAGTCCAGCAGCACAAAAACATTAAATGTGTATTTTTAAAGGATAAGGCCCTTTTAGGAAGTCACAGCTGTATGTTTGCAAAGTAAAAATACTTAGCCCTTTTCTTTCTGAAGGTGAATGATAGTGTACCATACATCTTAAATTTGTGTGTTTTCTTGGCCAAGATCTGCCATGATAGTAACAGGATGGTTTGCTCTGAGCATGTAAAGATTTTCCAACTGCTTGGTACAGTCATTAGAGACAGGTTTTGTGTGTGTATAGAGAAAATAAGAGATCCCAGATGTTTCACCAAAAAAATAGAAACATTTAAGAAAGTGGCTGTGAGGATATCACTGAATACTAAAGTCTCATCTTTTCTTTGATGTAAAATTTAAAAGTGATAGTGTATAAAAATACTAATATACACAAGTACATTATTTTAGCAAATATTGCCAAAGCTCCAGTGCCTTACCTCTTGATTCTATGATGAACTGAACAGTTTTTGACACCCCCCCCATGGAGTACTGCACTTCAAAACAATTGGGTAATGTTTCTGTTTTTTTCGTTTATCATCATAGAATGTTTCCATCACATGTAACATTTCCCTTCGTCTGCCTTTTTTTTCTGAAGATTTTGATTTTTTTTGTGGTACTGGGGATCGAACTCAGGACCTTGCACTTGCCAGGCAGGTGCTTATTCCTGAGCTATATCCCCAGCCCATTAATATTTCCCTTGTTCTTCTTTAAAATATACTTGTTCTTTACAGGTGTTGGATCCCACTATACCTCTTCTTTAAACACACAAGCTAAGAAAATATGTACCTTGTTAAAATATTGCCTTTTCCTTCATTCAGACTTCTCTGAAGGAAGAGGTCAGCCTAGTATTTACTCTGAGTTTTATGTGTTTTATGTCATCTGGTTTTTATCTTAGACTTTTTCTGCCCTCACATACCTGCCCTTTAACCTTCTATAGACTTTTCTTTTTACAGTTGCTGCCCTTTTCCTTGTTTTGCAGGTTCATTTCCCCCAAGTTCCTTTTGGACTTCTCATTTACTCTTTGTAAATGGTTGAGACATCTACCCTTTGTCTAATCCATAGTCAAGTGGAATGTTCTTTGAAAGCTTCACCCTAGCTGATAAGGCTGCCAAATGCCTCATAAAGTTGATTTAAATTTCATGACATTAGCTCTGACACTTGTAAAAGACTACTACCGTTTGAATTTCTTTCCTTCTTTTCTTTTGAGACAAGGTCTTGCTACACAGATCACTCTCTTGAGCTCACTGTGTAGCTCAAGCTGGCCTTGAACTCATGGAGAGCCTCTTACCTTAGCATCCAGAGTGCTAGCATTACAGACATACCCCACTATGCTTTCAAAAATTGTTTTCCATTTGTGTGTATTACATAAATGTGTGTATTATATAAATATCCAGAAGTGTTTGAACATCTTGGGATTTCTATTCAAAAATTGCAGAGTACAATAAGGTTTAGGGGAGTACCTTCTCTATTTGCCTTCTGCTTTATAAATCATTTGCCATCTGTACACAAACTGCTTTTTATTTATGTTTTGATTTTTGTCATTCAGGTTTTCTGCTAGTTTTTTTTACTTGTCATCTCTGTAATTTACCAGCTTTAAAGTACATAGTTGGAAATATTACAATTTTACATCTTTTTAGCATTTTGGAAATTACTATAGTTTTCAGTGAGAGGGCAATAGGTATGGGAACTTAAGAAACAAAAATATTAAAAGTAAAAAACAAAGTGCTATAAATAGGTTAACAAAGGAACTGATTAAGAAGAATTTTAGATGTTTTAAAATAAGCTTTTAATTTTAGAGTAGTTTGATTCCCAGAAAAGTTTTAAAGATAAACTATTTTTAGCTAGAAATGTTAGAGCTATCCAAGCTAATTTTATTACCTGTATCCCAATCTCCTGCTGAGTCAAAAGAAGGTAAGTACCGGTACTGTAAGTACTGATGGAATTTTTTCCAAGTTCAAAACTAAAAATATGTAAAAGATAACTTTGAAGAAACATGGAAATGCCACAAGGTCTCTATGACTAGACTAAATTTGGGAAAAGTGGAAGAAGGGCATTGAACAGATACTTATTTGTAGGTGGGCTGAAGATTGGTGTCCTTATTATACATAGTCCTAAAGCTCTTTGGAGATGAGAAAGTATTCTATTATTTTAAGAGAGCCTAAAACACCCCTTCAGAGGTTTTGTTTTATTTTTGTTTTGAATGAAGCAAAGAGTGGGATATTGTTCATTTTATTTCAATAATGGTTATTTTATAGTGTGGGGGATCAAACCTGGGACCTCACACATGATAGGCAAACACTCCACACATCCCCACACCAGTATTCTTAATTTTTAAAATATTGGTGTAGTGGCACATACCTGCAATTTCAACTACTTGGAAGGCTGAGGCAGAAGATTACATGTTCCAGGCCAGCTTAGGCAATTTAGGGAGACCTGGTCTCAAAATAAAAATAACATAACGACTGAGGATGTAGCTCAGTGATAAGAGTATTTATTTGTCTAGAATGTGAGAGGCTCTTCCATCCCCAGTATCTTAAATAAAAAAGAACCTGAAGACCTGTAAAAATTGTAAAATCCTGTATATACAAAAGCCTGTGCTATTATAATGATTATTGCTCATGTTTAGTGCTTATTTATAAAGCATTGTCTCTTTGTAATCTCATTTAATAACATCTGTAAAGTTGGTATTATTATGCTCATTTTACAAAAGAAGAAACTGAAGTTCCTAGTAACTCACTTAAGAGGCAGGGTCCTAATGTGAAGAGGTGGGTTAGTAGGCTCCAAAGACGGTTATTTTGTTTCCTTGAGTAACAGTGAAGGAACATGTTCTCTCTAGTGCATACAGTGATAGGGCATACTTTATGTGCTTGTCAGCAACAATAGTAGTAACAATAGCAGCAAAGATTTGTTCAGCATGAATGTGTTGGACATTGTTCTCAGCTTTTTACATGTAGTTCCTTTCCTGACCTACACACAGCACTGGGAACTATTTTCCGTGTTTCACAGTGGAGCAGTTTGAAGCTGAGAGGGATTGTTACCCACACAAATTTAGCTTCATAAGCTAGAATTTAGGCTCAGAGCTACCTGAGTCTGGACTAAAACTACTGTGATATATTGTAGAACAATCAACCGCAGAGTTTGAAAGGAGTTTAAAAGTCTTTAAAATATGGCCTTGCCATCATTTTTCCATCTGTTGAGTAGAACCATTGAGTAAGCTTCACTCTTCCATATGCCAGAACACTTTGAAGTTCTTCAGGCATACATTTAACAAATATTCATTGAATAGATACTGGATATATGCGCTGAGATACTGTACGAGGGAATGAGGCACACAAGAACCTGATCCTCATGGTCCTGAGTTCCATTAGGATAGATAAAAAATACATGTGTAAATAGTTAATTGCAGAAACCAATTTACCATTGCTGTACTCTTTGCTCAAGCTTATCCACAAGAGTTGCCTCTGGCCGGACCAAAGTCTTTTTGCTAGTTTATCTGTTAGTCATTACATGAGGCTATAGAACTCTCTACTATTCATTATTTTTATTCTACAAATCTATCACACCCTGTTTTGGTTTAATTATTGAGAATGAAGAAATAAAGGTGGTAATTGCTCCTAAGATGTTCCCACTTTGTAATGCTTTCCCATGGAATGACATACATGCACAGAAAACAAATGTGAATGCAAGCATCTATTTAGTGGGGAGGAGGCCTTTTGCTGCACAGTTCCTAGAGCTAAAGTGATGAGTAACTACAGAGATGCAATAACAAACCAGTTTTAAACTTTAGTTTTAGAGAGGAGATATCTGCACAAATGTATTCTTCATTCTCTTTGAATGCATTGGTCTATTCTCATTATGTATAAATTCTTCTCTTGCCAAAGTGAGTTACTTGTGTATGTTCCCAAACATATACTGCTTTTCTTTGTTGTAATAAAACTTTGACTAAATGTTATATAAACCAGTGAAATGGGTTTAAAAATTTTATTAGTAAGTGTTTACGGTAAATAATGATTATATTTATCATGGGGAGTTGGTATGTGTACATAATACATCTTAATTACTTTTTCATCTCTTACCCCTTCCTGCTCTCCCTGCTCCTTTTACCTCTTCGTCCCCTACTATTTGTAAAACTTCCATATCCATGTTTTCTAATTTTTTTCTTTCCCTGTCCTCCTCCTCCCTTCCTCTTCTTCCATTTCTTGTTTCCCTTCCTATTTGAAAAAGGTTTCCCACTTCCTATTATCTATCCTTTAGTATCCTTGTTATGTATATTTTAGGTCTGATACAAGATAAATCAGGTGATATTTAAGCTTGTGTGTCTGATTTGTTTCACTTAAAATTATGGTCTCAAGATGCATCCATTTACCTACAAATGACTCAGATTTATCTTTCTTTATGGCAGAATAGCATTCCATTATGTAAAAATGTCACATTTTCTTTATGCATTCATCCGTTGATGAGCATATAGGCTGTTTCCAAGATTTAGTTATTACGAATTGTACTCTTATAAACATGGGCATGAAAAAAAAGAAAAAAGGAAAAACCATGGGTATGCATATATCACTGAAATATGATTATCTTTAACTGTTTTGGGAATATACTGAAAGGAGAATATCTGGGTCAAATGGAATACCTACTTTTAGTTTGTTGAAGAATCTCCATACTGATTTCTCTAGTGGTTGTACTGGTTTACGTTCCCACTAACAATGAGTAAATTTCCTTTCTTGCTTCAGTCTCATCAGCATTTGTTACTTGATTTCTTGATGATAGCCACTGTTTTTGAACACAGATGGAATCTTAATATTGTTTTAATTTGTATTTCTCTAATGATCAGAGATGTTGACCATTTTTTATGTATTTATTGGACATTTGTAGTTCTTCTAAGAAATGTCTCTTATTTCAGTAGGCTATTTTTTTATTTAAGTCTTTACGGGAGGGCAGCAGTAATTTTTTGAGTTCAATCTGAAGAGTAGCTGGCAAAATATTTTTCCCATTCTGTAGGTTGTCTTTTCGCTCTGTTGGCTGTTTCCTTTGCTGTGCAGACTTTTAATTTGTTATGATCCCATTTCTTGAATTGTTGGTCCTATTTCTTGTGCCACTGGGATTCTCTTCAAAGAGTCTCTGTTTTTCTAATGTGAGCATTCATGTCTATAAACTTTCCTCTTAAGACTATTTTCATTGTGTCCCATGAGTTCTGTTACATTGTAGTGGCGTTATCATTTAGCACGTTCCCACTGGTTTGAACAACCAGTAGTTCATGCATGACTGTCCCATCAGGTAGCTTGAACCGCTTCTGAGCGTGTCTCTGATTACAATAATGCAAAGAAAGGCATTGATTTAGCAGATTACATGTCATCATATTACAGTTCCTTAAGGAAAACATTAAAATGATACAAAAATTATAACTAATTTATGGTACAGCAATTATAAATTCATATTATATACACAATGGGGTACTTGTAAGGTTTCCATGTTAAAATTTGGAGAATTAATTAATAATAAACTATTAACCCATGACGAGATGTCACAGACAATCCCGAGTTAGTATGGCAGCTTAATGGTCATCAGGAACCCATGCTTCTCTGCGTTGCTGCTGTGCTGTTGTCACCATATCTCCTTGTAGTTCCACATGGCCACTGGAATAAACTGTAGCTGTCACGTGTGTATTCCAGACAGCAGAAAGAATGGCGATAGGCAGGCCTATGCCCTGTCACAGATTTCCTGCAAATCTGGCAATTTATTTCTAGCCAATCAAGTTGACTAGAACTTTGGCATGAATAGCTGCAAGGAAGATGGAGAGATGTAGTCTGGTGATAGTGTTCCCCGTTGAGAGGATTCTAAATTGGATGGGAGAAAAATGATGTTGGTGTCGTTGATAGCTAGTAAGCTTTGCCATGCCATGTCATTGTTTTATTTTATGAAAGAAGTAGTAGAGAGAGAGAGAGAGACATGGTCAAATTCTGTTTTTAAAAGATCATCACTTGAGGAAGGATGGGATATAGGGAGATAAGACCACAGCAGAGATGATTTCATGAAACTGAAAGGACTTGATGAGGGTGTTTTTTTAGTCTTGCTAGCTAGGGTTTAGTGAATAAGCCAGTGTTCTTTGAACATTTTCTGTACATAGGGAGCATCATCACTAAATGTTTTCAAGTTGGGTTCAATCTTGTGACCTCATTCTGCCGTAGCCTCCCATACTGTTGGGTTTATAGGCATTCACCAGTATTCCTCAGGACTTACTGATCAGTATTCCTCAGTTATTGATCAGATGTAGGCAGGCTTCTGGCCTAGCAGATAGGACATGAGGGATGAAGCTGTGGAATTGGAGGTGTACCTAGAATGGGTTTTGCACAGAGCAGGCAAAACAAAGAGGTAATGTTTCAGAAGTCAGGGGAAAGAGAACATTTTGAGATTTAGGGAGTGGTCAGTTGTGTCAAATACACAGGAGAACACAGATAAGAGAAGTATTTCTCTTACTGCTAGAACTGAGCAATTAGAGGTTATTGATGCTGTATTAAGAGCAGTTTCTGCGTGTACTAGCAGGCAGGGGAAGCAATGGAAGGTAAGTGGAGGTGCTCATGGAAAAAAAAAGATTCGGCTGAAAATAAGGCAATAATTGATGAAGTGGAGTCCTGGAGGTAGACACTGGTAGAAATTGCCTTAGGATGGGGGGCAGCTCTTCTGTAACTAGCAGGAAGGGAAGAAATGAGAATAGAGATGCAAGGAGGGTTTAAAGATCTGATGGCAGAAAACCAGTGGCCTTTATTCATTCTTTGAAATAGGAGTTGAGCTAATCTTGGTGGTTGGAGTGTTAATGAACTTGTTGGTGGACCATGTGGCAATGTTGCCATATACATGATTTGCCAGCTTCCTATATTGAGGAAAAATAATCTGTGGTCTAGGTATGGTTTTTCTGTTATTAAATCTATCTATAGGTTCTTTCAAATGACCCCAATTCTGGTCATTACCTTTAGAAATGTAAAATGACAAGACAGTACAGTATGTGAGTGTGCCTAGCACAGAACTTGGTGCATACGCACTGTATGCACACTGCTTAAGGGGTTAGTGAATAAGCCAGTGTTCTTAGAACATTTTCTGTACATATGGAGCATCATCACTAATTTGTTTTACTCTTTACACAGCTCATTTTCTTTCAGGCAAACTTGGTTTTGTTGAAAAAAGTTCTTTCAGATTGCAATAATCATACCCTTGTGAACCGTGACAGGGCAGGTACTGTTGGCTTGCTGTGGGTGTTTGGCGCTGTCTCCAGGAATAGCACAAATATGCTACCCAGAGCTGGGTTATGCTACTGCTAATGGGAACAGTGTGTCCACGACTGTGTAATGAATTTCCTCTTTCTTCTGACTGGAAACTAAGTTGTGAATAGACTTGGCAAGATACAAATCATGGGAGTCTTTGAAAAGATCTCTTTTCCATTTCTGTAGAAAAACTAGGTTGACATCCTAGAAGGCAGAATGTTGTTTAAATCACGTTCTTTAGTAGACTGCCAACTGCTTTCTTTCACCCTTTCCCCAGAGGAAATTGGATATTTGAGTGGTTCCCTTCTGTCAGTTAAAAAAAAAAAAAACGTGCATCCTGACCTCCCCTGGATATTTTGCCTAGTGGTGCCTCTTGGGGTTTGCCTGGTTCCCCTACTGTCTAGTTAGCTGCAGTAAAGGTCTTCTTAGAACACTGAATTCTATTCATATCTGGACAAAAAGAGCAACAGAATGATTAGGATTGCAAGCACACAGATCGTACTTAGTGACTGACGAGAGTGATTCAGTCAGTGTAACATCACGGCGGTATCCAGCGGTGCATGGTACTCCCTGTTGTTTCTGAACCGCATCCATCTTGTCTGAGTTAATGTCTTTGTGCATTCTCCCGGGAGAGCCCAGAGGAAAAGTGGAAGACAGGTCTAAAAATGTCTCTGCAACTACGTGTGTCCAGTATGACTTCAGCTGTTGCTAAGTAACACTGATCCCTTTGGCTTGCTAAACCAAACAGCTCTGTGGGACTGCTCGGCGAGGTCCCCTGGTGGAGAATGTAGACAGTGTTATCAACAGAGAGCACTTTTGTTGACATACAAAGGTGATTTATGTGACAGAAAGCTGTGCTTACGTTTCGGCGAGGTCCCCTGGTGGAGAATGTAGACAGTGTTATCAACAGAGAGCACTTTTGTTGACATACAAAGGTGATTTATGTGACAGAAAGCTGTGCTTACGTTTCAGACAAAAATGTCGTGCTCTCTGGAATCAGTTGTTTGATTTAACTATGGCTGTGAATTTTCTTTGTACATGCATAGGTGTCTAGGGCGGTCATGGGGGAAATGTAAATCAACTTGACATACAAGTAAGTTAAAGATCTCCAACTAGCCCAGCATGGTGGTGCACACCCGTAATCACAGCACTCGGGAGGCTGAGGCAAGAGGATCTATGTGAGTTTGAGGCCAGTATGGGTAATAAGGACAACCTGGACTACAGAGCAAAACCCTGTCTCAAAAACAAACCAAATAGGACCGGACCAAACCAAACCTCCAAGTGGAGGTTTCCAACAGTAGCATTATCTTCACCCCCCTGGACAACTCCCCTCTTCAAATGTTGTTACAAGTAAGTGAAGTAACTCTTTGCCCTCCTAACCTAGGGTAAGATACTTCAGGGTAACCTGGGAGCCAAGTGCCGAATATGACTCTACTGTGAATTGCCAGGGCCTATTCCCAAGAATTTATTAACTTCATTTTGGAATTTTAATGTTTATTTCACACCAACTATTTGAAAAATATTCAGAATGACCTTTAAATTTCAAACTTAGACTTTTAAGATGCCAGCTTTTAAGAGGTTTGAATTAAAAGTAGGTTTCTATTTAATACACCTTTTAGCTGAAGGCCAAATGGCTTAATGTTAAAATCATTATGAGGCTGAGACCTTATTTTACCATCATAGAGTAAGTTTTTAGGATGTGAGAGAAAATTGTGGTTGTTACAATTTATTTAGAAATTTAGGGGCTGGGGGTATAGCTCAGTGGCATAAGCGCTTGCCTGGCAAGCGCAAGGTCCTGAGTTCGATCCCCGGTACCGGAAAAAAAAAAAAGATTCTCTACTGTTAGAAATTTAATGTTCAAATTTTAAAATGTTGATACAGTGGAAGAACAGTAATTCCTCACCGTAGTCATATGCTAGATTGCTGTGAGAGTCACTGTAATCACATCTGCATTTCCACATAGACTTGAGTCAACAAAGGTTGGTGAAATGGCAAGATATTTTCCAGCTGTTTTTGCTGGTATAGAATGTACTGCTGATTGTGATGTAGCTGCTATGACATTGTTTCCTTTCTCTCTAATAATAACTGACAAAAGGGAAAGCTTTGTCCTCTCTCAGAAGGTTACCAGGTTGATGTTGAAGTTAGTACAGACACTTGATCAGCATAGCGCATTGCAGCCCAGAACGCCTGGACTCAAGTGATCCTCCCACCTCAGCCTCCTGAGTAGCTGAGACTACAGGCGCACACCACCATGCCCGCCTGTGCTTTCAACATTCTGAATTTGGAAGTTTTATTAATGGCAGTGATGCCATTTCCTTTAAGATATCCCACAAACTTAAGTTTAGTGATGCTCACAGATAATTTATTATAAATATCTCCCATTTAAGATTGCCTTATTTTGTGTTTTTAAAAATACTAATGCACACATTTGATGCTTCACACAGCCACTCAAGATCTTAGATTTTTTGATCTAGAAATTTGGCTCTCTCTAGAAATGGACTAATGGCTCTCTAGACAATAGGTTTGTCTGGGAAGTTTCATCTGAATTTTGGCTTTCATTGCATAAACACTGATTTCAGTATCTTCCCTAGAGCAGAGTGAGTGGGGAGTCTCCACACCTCTATCTCGTAAGAAGTCTACGTAGTTAGGGCATGTGAACTGGTTTTTAGTTGGTTTGTAGACATATCAACTAATAAGCCAACATTGGTTATTAGTAAGTCAGCATTAGTTTCTTCCAAAGTGTAATTGTGGAACTATCTTTCTGTTCAGACAGCTTGAATAAAAGAGCAGTTCACAAATGGCTGGTCTTTGAGGTGGAATGATGAGTTGCTCATTGTCTGTCAGCTCATAGCAAGTAGTTGAGAAGTCTGAATGAAATATTGAATGTTGCTGACTTCTAAATAATTTTCTGACAGTATTTGTCACTCAATTACATAACACTTTCCTCACATTTTGTAGATATTTTTCAATCAGATACTATATTTTTACAGAATTGAATTTATCAGTATATGATGCTTTCAAACTTAAAAAGTTGTTCTGATTGTGACTGCCTGAGTAAACACAGAGAGGGGAAGAAGCAATTTAATTTCTTTCAGTAGAGTAGAGTAGAGCTTTTCAGGAATATTTCTACAAGGAACCTTGTACCGAGGGCTCAGAACTTGAGTAACATTAAGAATCTTACTTTCAACTACTTAACAAAGGTTAGGGGTCTATAGGAAACATTTTTATATGATTCTCATTATCTGTTTAACCACCAGAATCACTGATAAGGAATTGTCTTCTGTGTTTTTTTTTTCTGAGATAGAGTTTCACTGTGTAGTTCAGGCTGGGCTCAAACTCACAGCAGTCCTGCCGCAGCCTCCTGAGTGCTGAGATTGCAGTGTGCCACCACGCCTAGCTAGGAATTGTCTTCTTAAAACATTGTAATAAATGCACGTTTTGAAACTTGATTACTGAAAACAAAAGGTGCTTAGGTAACTCTTTGTCTCTGAATGTTACTTCATAAGCTTTATATTCTTTATGGTATGTAGATCAAAGATACCTTATCAGTATACATGATTTTGGAGTTCTTTCCTCTCTTAGTAAAATTTTAAGGCAGCAATCTTGACATCTAGTTTTTAATTCATTTTCTTAGGAGGTAAAAACTTCTTCTTGATACTTTTTCTTGAAGATATAAAAACTAAACATGGGTCCTAAAGCACTGCTTAACGCTGTGAACACTGGTATACCAAACAGTCCCTTGAAGGTTTGAATGAAGATGTAATCTAATTTGGATGGTTCTACTTGGCATTATCATTTGAATGTGTATGAATAGTTGTCAAAACTGAAACATCTAACATATATACTGAATTTCTGTTTACTGTCATTGTGTTTCCCAGTTTAAAATATTTTAAAACATACATTACTATACATAAAATTAGTAACTTTCAGAATCATCAATTATAATGTTTTCAATAGTAATGAGCATTCATACTTCATCATACTGATAAGATGTATATGCAGTTTTACTCCAGGTAACATTGAGGTAATGTTTACCTCTATTTCCAACAGAATATTTAAATATAGACAACACAAAAAATAAATAGACAACAAATGCCAGTAATATGACTTGTTTGTGTTGCTGACGTTGTGACTACTTTATAATATGATTCAGCTTATTTATAATCTCATGTTAGGACTGAAAATGGGGATGGGGACAACCAGTCGAAAGCCTTGGAGAAGAATGCTTTGTGTTTCTCAGTGTTTATTCTAAGTAAGAAAGTGTAATAGTCAACACTTGGTAGTTAATATAGTATTTTGTAGGGTAGAAGAAATAAGAGTTACAGAGTTACATTTTGTGGAAGGAGCTGTTAACAGCAAGATTTATGAGGTCCGAGTCTAATATGCTACATGTATATGTTTGGCCAAACAAAGATTTTTGCCTCCACAGGCCTAAACCACTGGGGTGTGAGTCCATCACAAACATCACCCATCTTCCTCATCTCCTCCCTCCCTCCCTCTCCCCGCCCCCACATGCGCCCAGGGTAGTAGAGAAACAAAAGTTAATGATGGGAGAGCACCTACTGTTTGGCTTTATTCTTTCAGTCCACTCACGTGTCACCTGTCCTATACTGATGTAACTAATGAGTCCATTTAATGATTTATCCCTTTGAAGCAAAATAACAGCAAAATGTCACATAAGTGGGTAGAAAATACACTGTGATCTTTTTAAAAGCTTTCTTTCTTGCTGTAAGATGCTGAGGCTTGTTTGTGCCTCTGCTTTGAACAAAAAAACTTGGGTTCTCTGCTCTAAGTGTCATTATTTTCTTAGAAGAGAAGTTGAAGAGTAAGGCTCTCTACTCACAGAAGTAGATGAGAGTTCTAGGAATAAGATTTAGTTGGGATTTTTCTCAAGACCATGCCCTTGCTCTCGTCCGCCCTCCCAGGTCATTTCTTGCCACAGTGAGAACATGTAATTTTCCAGTATGAGCTCTTTATACAATGACACCTGAGAGTTAAATTGTTGAGGAAAGAATTCGGTCCTTAAAATTCTTAGAAGTGAAACTGAGAACTGTACCACCCACTTATAAAGGGTGAATTTAGGATTAAATGGAGGAGCATGACAAAGAACACATGTTTTGGTTTTTGCTCCCTGTAGTAGGAAGAAAAATATATGATTATATATATTCTCCAGAATTGAAGCAGCTGAACCAGAAATATTTAGACTTGATGAGGTTTGTGTATCTCATTTGGTATGTAGATGCACATTGGAAATGCCACGTTTTTGGAGATAGTACAAGAAACTTGGATGTTCCTACCAGCCAAATATGTATAGACTACAGCTTTCCCTTATACTCCACAGAAGACCCCCAAACTATAACTGTGTGCAAGGGAAGTTGCCTGTAAGTTCTTGCTTTTGAACTACAAGGGCCTGCGACATTAAAGGAAGTATAGTTGAAACTTTCCAGAAAGAAACCAAAGTTATTTTTTTTCCAGTTGTCCTTTATTGAAAGATCATAGAACTAATTACAAATTTAACCTATAACTTCGTAATCTTTAGTCAGGTAGTAAATTTTAATAAAAACAAGCATTTATTTAAAAGTAATAACAGAACAACTCAAAATGCAGAATAAGGATGAGAGACATCTGATTGGCCAAGAGATTCAGTTCTCACCAAATGAAACCCCAAGCTTTTCTTTTTTAGGAAAAGTAAACTGTAATTTCAGTAGACAGCAATATGGGGAGTTTTTGTTACAGAGGCTAGTTTCCACTTAGTCAACTGCCTGTGACTGTCTCTACTGGGATAGATACGTTTATGGGCTGTGCTTGAGCCTTCTTTGCAGGCAGCTCTGCAGTTGTCTCCTTTTCCTGCTGTGCAGAGATGCTCTGCACCACTTGCTTCTCCACCCAATACTCTTGTTCCTTTTGATGTGTCATATTCTGCACAGAGATACGACAGTCTAGGTGATTCTTTACTTCCTTATATACTCTATGTAGCCCTTCCTAGTGAGTAACCTCCAAGGCCATAGCAATATTCTTCCGGACATCAAAGAGCATGTAATGGCACTTCTGAAGAAATGGCCTGCTGGGGACTTATCCAATTCAGTTGCATCCTGGATTTGTTTCATAGAAGCTTGTTCTGCCTCTTCTAGTTGGACAATGTTTTGTTCATTGAATTTATCAACAAATTCTCCAAAGGAGGCATCATATTGTTTAATTACCTAAACAAGTCACCCTACTATAGATATGGTGGAGAAGATCTCTAGGGTAATCACATACTTGCTTTGGACAGAAAATACAAGCTCAGTTCCAAGCATGTAGGCTCCTGTTACACCTATTTTAGGATAGAGGAACTGGAAGAATTCCTGAGGAATCAGCTCAAGGTGAAGTTTTCTACCATATTCCAGAAGACATGGTAGGGGAGCGAGTTTTGGTTGCTGTGTGAAAGATTCTTGTTGCCTGCAATAGCTCAGGGCTGCATTCTTCAGACAAGGGGCCACTGTAATGGTGGTGGAAAGTACCACCTGGGACAGCATGGTCAGCAAAGGTCCAGGAAGCAATCTTAGTGGCATCCCTGTGACCCTGAGTGGAGACTGGTTGGGGACCAAGAAACCAAAATTCTTTAAAGAAGCATGGGAATGATCCTGGGGTTGACTTACCTTAATTTCTCATAAAGCTAGTTTAGTTACTGGTGTAATTTTATTTTTCCTTTCAGATCCAACCATATGAGAAGATAAAGGCCAGAGGCTTGCCTGATAATATATCTTCTGTGCTGAACAAGCTAGTGGTGGTGAAACTCAATGGTGGTTTGGGAACCAGCATGGGCTGCAAAGGCCCTAAAAGCCTGATTGGTGTGAGGAATGAGAATACCTTTTTGGATCTGACTGTTCAGCAAATTGAAGTGAGTAACATGTAGCCTTTCTGATGAGATACTGAAATAGTTTTTAGGTTATCATGAATGTTATATTATTAAATGTAGCATATGGCATTTGAGCTAATTAAAGAGCTTGCTATCTTTAGTTTCTTCATTGGTGAAGGAAAAGATTTAAGAGCACATGCTTGGGGTGATGTAAAAGCTTTTGATTTTAAATAGCATTTATGGCTGCTCAAATCTCTGGATCAGTTCAGATTCCTCTTTGATCAGCCCCTGTCCGCTCCCTTTATTTCTAGTGGCAGCCTTCTTGATGGTTGGGCCCATCTGACTTTATTTAACCCCTTTTGGAAAGCTGAGAAGTATGTCATATATCCAACTGGCTTCTATGAATTGTTTTTTACTTCCCTTTTACGACATTCATTAATCACAGACGGGGTGAACTGTAAGCTCTTCAGTCAGTGACCTTGTCTTTCTCATCTCTGTATCCCTGTTGTCTAGTACGGTGCTGGCAACTGTAGTCTTTACACTGGTGACAGCAGCTAACATTTGTCCAGTGTTACTGTGCACCATGTATTCTATGCTCTTGCCATCAGTTCCCTCATTTGTTCTCACCAATTCAATGAGAGAAGTACTATAATCATCCCCATTTTACAGATGAAAAATCCAAGGCACAGTGGCATTATTTTCCCAAGGCTCCCTAGCAAGTTAATCAATCCAGAATCACAGTTTGAATGTAGAATGGTCTGACTTTCTTAAGTTGTTTTTCCCTGTGTTTTACCTTTAAGCTCTTCTGAGAGATTGCAAAGTTGAGGTGTGATTCAGAATTTTTGACCATTTTTCTTGAGAGTAGGGAGCCATGTCTGTAAAATTTGTACTTTCCTCTGACAGAGCTGAGAACACACAGCAAGTGCTTAATCAGCCCTGTCTATTCTGTAAGGTGCAGAGTACTGTGGCTGTGCACACAGTGCCAGAGTCTGACTGCCCTGGAAAACCAAGCTGGGTCTCAGTTCAGTGAGTCATGAAGTGCTGATAGTAGTTTCCAGCTCAAAGGGTTATGATTTATTGAGTACATGTTGAATTGCTTAGCAAAGAGGCTCATGCATTTATGGCAAATATGTGTATCTCTACATCTGTATTCAAAGGAAATGTAAATCTGGGTAATCTGTCATTTTCCTCCTTAGCATTTGAACAAAACCTACAATACAGATGTTCCTCTTGTTTTAATGAACTCTTTTAACACGGATGAAGATACCAAAAAAATACTACAGAAGTACAATCATTGTCGTGTGAAAATCTACACTTTCAATCAAAGCAGGTACAAGGAGTAAAAATATAAATTGTAGGGGTGCAATTCCTAGGAAAGGACTTCTTGTTTATAACGAAGCAGCCTCAGATGCACCTATGATCCATGCTTGCAAGTGCCTGGGGCCTTTTAAAAGCTGAATATTTTTTTCATAGATGTGTGATTATTATAATCAGTTTTGGTCCTGTAATTTCCAACTCTTAAAAAAAGGATCTGCTTGAGAGTCTGTTTTGTGTCCAAAATATTTGAGGATAATTATTAGGTCTTTGCTTTCTGGTCGCATATTTAGTCTCCAGGTAGTCTGTGAAAGTCCTTCTGCATTCTATAGTATTGTAACTTTTCCTTAGGAAGGAATTTCCTCCTCTTGAATAAGCCTGGGGTAAATAATTGTCGAGAAAATAATTTACTTTGGGGGAAGGTGAAGCGAATAGCAAAGAGTGAGAGGATGAATTATGATAAAGCCCAGACAACTGGAGAAGTAAGGTTTCCATGTAAGGATATCAACTTGTGGAGAAAAGATACGTTTAAAGTTGACTGTTAATTTTTTAAAATGTTTTCCCACGGACTGTTTTCCATCACAGATGATTTGCTCTGTATTGTAGCTGGTCTTCAGTCTGATGGTGCAGTGTTGTTTTCTTTTTCCCATTATGTACCTGTGTTCTTGCTGATGATGGGAAGCAGACATCTGGGTGTGAGCCCGCTGTTCAGTTTCTGGGGATTAGAACCACCCTGGAATAGCATATGTTTGTAGGAATGGGTAGCTTCCCTAGATAGGTTTTCTGGAAAAAGAGCCATCCTAGAACCGAATAAGTTTGACAAGATTTACTTTGTATTTCGCTCCTCTTGAAGAGTCATAAAATCTTAGTATCTTTAAAATATGAGGTGTCTTCCCATCTGTATGACTACAGAAATTTTTGTTTTCAGAAATTCTAAGTAGGGAACAGATTTTAGGTAACACAGGTAATGGTTTTCTTAAATGAACTAACCTATAACTTATTATTAATAGACTTGGAAAAGGGACATTTAACCTTAATGCATTTTTTTTCTTGAAAGTCTGGAAATGCTCAGAGTAGATATTGCAAAAGAACTTTTTTTTTTTATAGGTACCCAAGGATTAATAAAGAATCTTTACTTCCTGTAGCAAAGGATGTATCTTACTCAGGGGAAAACACAGAAGCTTGGTACCCTCCCGGTCATGGTGATATCTACGCCAGTTTCTACAACTCTGGTTTGCTTGACACCTTTATAGGAGAAGGCAAAGAGTATATTTTTGTGTCTAACATTGATAATCTGGGTGCCACGGTGGATCTTTACATTCTTAATCATCTAATGAATCCACCCAATGGGAAACGCTGTGAATTTGTCATGGAAGTCACAAATAAAACACGTGCAGACGTGAAGGTAAATACTGAGGAAGCAATTTAAGGGTTCATGTTTTCACATCATAGGTTATATTTTCTTCTAATATGAAAGTTTCTGGTTTAAGCCGAACAGATTAACCCACTTAATACCATTTGTTAGAGTGAGATAATACTGTGTGGAGCCCCTTAAGTTCTAACCAGTTTTGTCGCATAAATCCAGAATTAATAGTGCTAAAATCATTTTTAGTTTCTGGATAACCTATGTCAGTAATTTTAATTGAAAACATTTCTATATTCAGAAATCTGAAGCATGTGAAAACATTTTCAGTAAGTTTATTCAAATCTTTAATCTTGTAGATTTTTTTCTTTTATGGCACCTTTAATGAAAACTATTTTCCACAGGATACGTTTATATAATTTTGTTTTGTTACTGTAATTTCTTTGTAGTACTTGCAAAAATATGTAGTTATTTTGCTACAAAATACAAATCTATTTTATCTGGCTTGTTTACTGGTTGTGATAGTTGATGAAATGACATATAGGAATTTACTACTTTTCTATAGCAAGTAAGAAAAGTAAGTAGTGTGCAAATACTAAAACAGTCTGGCTTGGATCCCATGTTCCTCAGAATGCCCTCCTTTTTCTGCACTGCGCAGCCTAGTGAAAGAACATTTCTAGCCTGAGGCCACTTCTTACACACTTGTGCATCAGTCTTTTCTCCACTTGTCATGGAGCCGTTCTGAGGGCCTGGGATGCTGGTGCAGCTCTGTGGTGATGGGCAGTGATTTGGAACTAAGGAATGGCTGTTCCTGTAGCAGACCTTAGGAAAAGAAAAGAAGACTCTGATGTACTTCCAGGCCTTTAATTATGGAAAAGATGGTGGATATACATGGTGAAATGATAACCTGAGCAAATTTCTTAGATGCTACTTTCTAGCACAGATTTCTTTGTATACTAGGAAATTGCATCAGAGACTGTTCTGTAAGATTCGTAAGCAGTGTGTTACATGAGGAAAGACGGAAGCATTCATTATTTCTACCTTTCTAGGGCGGGACCCTCACTCAGTATGAAGGCAAACTGAGACTGGTGGAAATTGCCCAAGTGCCAAAAGCACACGTTGATGAGTTCAAGTCTGTATCAAAATTTAAAATATTTAACACAAACAACCTATGGATTTCTCTGGCAGCAGTTAAAAGACTGCAGGAACAGAATGCCATTGACATGGAAATCATTGTGAATCCAAAGGTAATCTAACCTTGCAGTTCACTGGGCTTCATAGTTCCTAAGATCAGAGTAGCTTACACACGGACCCCACTGGCCTCTCCCTCTGGCTTGTCTGTTCTATCAGTCACTCCATTTTGCCTGCTCGGGCTCTCTCCAGTTCTTGGCCCTGTCCAAAATCTGCACTCATCCCAGTAATGTTCATCTGACCCAGTGCTGTAGTAATCAAAAGAGTGCTGGGCTGAAAAGTGGAGGGCCTACCACAGTCTTAACGATTGCTTTGATGCTCATACACCATTTGGCCATGGGCACCTTGTGTGAGCTTTTTGAACCTGTGGTTCTTCGTTGCAAAATGAAAATAACTTAGGGTGTGGTAGGTAGGTGCAGTTCTCAAAGCTATATTTCCTTCTGTTCTCTGAAACCACTTCTCAAATATTAACTGGCACACGTGGAACTAAATTGTGAGTTTTAGGTGCCTAAAACCTGTTTCTCTCTTCCCCCTTTGGTTTCTTCTAGACTTTGGATGGAGGCCTGAATGTCATTCAGTTAGAAACTGCAGTTGGGGCTGCGATTAAAAGTTTTGAGAATTCCTTGGGTATTAACGTTCCAAGAAGCCGTTTTCTTCCTGTAAAAACCACATCAGATCTCTTGCTTGTGATGTCAAACCTCTATAGCCTTAATGCAGGATCTCTGACGATGAGTGAAAAGCGGGAATTTCCTACAGTGCCCTTGGTTAAATTAGGCAGTTCATTTACAAAGGTATGTAACTATGAAGATACAATCATTATAAAGATGTGCATGAATAGATAAGTTTCCACTACTGAACTGTAGTTTTCCACATTTGATTGTCATTGAAAGGAATTAAGAGAAGACAAAAGTGCACCTTACTTGTGAAACCTCATTGCTATAGAGTTCAAAAGAATGTTTACATGTAGGGACATTTTATTTCATGTTTCTTCCAAGACCAATATTGCTTTCGTCGGTGGGAAAAGGTTAATTCTGTATAAATATTTATTGAGCCCTTACCACATGCTGGGCAGTGTTCTAGGTGTGGGGATTTAATAGTAAACAAAATAGACTAAAATCCTTGTTTTTGCAGCACTGATACTCTGCAGAGGAAGGAAAATAAATGAGTAAATATGTATTTTTCCAAGTAGTAAAAGATATGTGCAGAAAAATAACAGGATAGATAATAGGAAATGTCTGGATGGGGTAGTGGTGTAATTTTACAGTGGGTGGCACAGCTAGGCTAAGGAGTTGAATGAGTATGCCATACATGCTAGGGGGAAAAATCCCACCATAACATGCTAAGGGAAATCCCCAAAATCCAATCATATACAATGTGGGGTTAATAACATGATAGGACAGCAGTCCTATGGGTTCCTGCTATGCCACTGAAGTCTATTCTAGTCCTGAATTTGATTTAGTGTCTTCTAATATGGAGTGCAGAAGAGGATTTGGGTAGAAAATCATGATTTGGGAGGCTTTGTTTTGTTTTTTAAACATAAGGGGATTTATATACATGCTGATGGGAATTGATACAGTCAGAAAGGAAAAACATGGACGCAGGAGAGACTCCCTGGTATTCTCGAGCAGGCAGGAAGCAGGGATCCAATGCAGGAGTGGGAGGGTGGAAGAGAAGCTCTTCAGCCCCAATATTGGGAGGGATGATAATGGCTGTGAGGGCAGAGGTCAAAGGCAGGGAAATTTTTTGCCATTTGTTTTGCCCAGCGAAATAGGAAACAAGGCCATATAGGACAATCTTTGGTACTTCTAAATATAAGGCAGTAAAAAGCGAAAGTAGTGGTCATTTGTACATAAAGGCCAGCTTTTAGTCTTGCCTACTTCAACCCATGATAATTTTTTACTTCTTTTCTCACTGTGTATCTGGCTGTTAACATGATAGCTAATTACCTTTTTTTGTACGGCACAGGGGATCAAACGCAGGGGTTATCTACCACTGTGCTGTCTCCAGCCCTCTTTTATTTTCAGACCAGTCTTGCTAAGTTTGCTCAGGCAGGCTTTGAACTTACTTATAGTCCTCCTGCCTTTGCTTCTCTAGTGCTGGGAGTACAGGTGTGCACCACTGCCCTGGCTAGACTATTCTTGAAAGCTGTCTGGTTTTAACTATACAGTAAATTTATTGATGATAGGGACAGTGTTCATATTTCATGGTTTCTCGTGCACAAGATCTTTTATATAGTAACTGCTTAATAAATAGGTTCTTCCCATAGACATGAAGTCGGCCATAAAATGTTTTAGGTCAGTTAAATTATCTTGTTAATATTATTCTTGTTTTTCTATGAATTTATTTTTAAAACAATTTTTATGTTTCTGTTTAAGGTTCAAGATTATCTAAGAAGATTTGAAAGTATACCAGATATGCTTGAATTGGATCACCTCACGGTCTCAGGAGATGTGACATTTGGCAAAAATGTTTCATTAAAGGTGTGTTGTTATGAAAATCATACTTCTTACAGCTTTAACAGGTTTCACTTTCTCGTCCTAACTTTACCTTTATTTTTAAGGCATACTTCTTAGTCTGAACCAGACGTTTATAAGTAGATAACCATTTTTAAAAATGAGTAGATATAGACATGAAAATGTCCCCACAACATTTAGTATTATTGTATCCAAATATACAGCCTAGTTGAAATACAACATAATTATTTACATGGGGATTTTGTGGAATAGAGCATTTAAATGGAAAAGTAAACACTAGTAATGAAATGTAGTAGTTTAGTAATGAAACTACTACTTTGATATGTGAGTGTTTAAAAATAGGATCACAGTTAGCGTTAACTCATTAAATGATTGTTTGAAAGCAGAAAAAAATAACTGCATTTACACTAAATATAATCTACTCCTGTTTGCCATCAGCATAAAGATATTTGTTATATTACTATAGTACTTGGTGCTTTGAGTATCCTTGTAGTCTAGCATAACAAACAGGAGGGAAATACAGTCATAAATATTAAAACTCACAACTGAAGATAAAATAGCCTTTCCTAATTAATTTTAAAAACAGCTCATGTCCATAAAGTAATCCCTATGTTGAACTTCATTTGTGTATGTCATCTTCTAAAAGCTCATTTTGGACATGCAAAATGTTATGTAAATAGCTTAAAAAATCTTAAAACTCTTTATGCAAATATAAACCAAGCATCTTTTCCTTTGTGAAGATGGGATAATACTGTTGGCTTTGCAGGTAGCCCTTCAAATATGTTAGTTGTGCTGTAGCAGTAGGTCCCCCTCTCTCTCTTGGTACTTCCGCTAACAAGAAAGTGAGGAATATAGAACTACTGGCAGGATCAGACACATCGCAGTTTTCATTAATATGTTATTTGCTTTGCAGGTTTTACGTTGCTTACAGTAAATGGAGTTGTATGTAAACTTGATAACTGTAAGATAATTGCCTTGAGTTGTAAGTACACTCTTGTCTTTTGTTTTCCCTGTCACTTAGGGGACAGTTATCATCATTGCAAATCATGGTGACAGAATTGACATCCCACCTGGAGCAGTATTAGAGAACAAAATTGTATCTGGAAACCTTCGCATCTTGGACCACTGAAATGAAAAACACTATTTACACTTTATACTAACTATGGGCTAAAGAGTTTCTTTTACAGTGTAACCTCTAAGATTCTAAATAGGTACTTATACTGTACCCTGAAGTATTGATTTTTAAAGTAGTTTTCTGCTTTTAGTCTAAGAAAAAGCACAGATGGAACAATATTTGCCTTCTTTGAAGAGAATCCTGAAGGTTAATCTTAAATAGTGCAATATTGTTTAATCATAAAACTGAGGCATTCTGCTGGAAGATCTTTTAACAGAAGCCTCGTTTACAGTCACTTTGAATTGCTTGTGATTTCAACAATAAAAAGGTGCAGCAATACATGTGTATTCTTGGACTTTTTAATGCTAACTTTATTAACTGACAAAAGGGTTTACTTACTCTTAGAATATTTAAGAATTCACTAGTTATGTAGCAAGCCTAGTTTTTTACATTTCTACAAATATTAAACCCATTATTTCCATAGGAATTTAACTTGAAGGTATTTAGTATCTTTCATGAAGTTTTAAAGCTGGGATACCTGCCCTGGTTTCATTGACTCTCCATTTACTCTTTCTCTTTTCCCAGATGCAGGGGTGCAGTGGGCAGAGGCAGGCCATACTGTAGTGTAGTGAAGTGGGGAGATAGCTTTATAAGAAGTTCCCTTTCCTTAAATAAAGTTTCGCTTCTTGAAGTTTGCTTGTCACTGAAAAATGTTCACGAATAATCTTCTAAATCAGATCTGGTGGTGAAATTTATACCTTTTCTGTAAGAATCAAACGTATCTTCCAATTCTTCCATACTTATTTTCAGTAGACTGCTTGTTTAATGTTAACTGTAAACTGTACCATTAAAAAAAGTTGTCCTTTCAAGTCTGCTAATTTTTTACAACTTTATTTTAGACAATTTAAGAACCAATGACATACCTCTGTAATGATAAAGGAAAGAAAACAAGCTTTGCTTTGAGAAACCAAAGACACAAAATGAGACTGTTTCCTTAGTACATAATCACAAGATCAGGCACTCTGACAGGGTTAGGCAGGGTTCTTGGTGTGAGGTGAGGCACAGGCACTTTCATCTGTAGAGTGCTGCTGAGTCTAACTTTCAATTTTAAAGGTAGGCATTATAAAAAAATCCTTAACTTACTCATCACCAGATATTTCTATGATATAGCAGTCTATATTTTAAAAGTTCTATTTCTTTCTGGTCTTTGCTCATACACACATCCAAAGTAACTTGTAAGAATCGAGGTGGGGGAATACTCATGTGTTATTATCTGTTAGATGAGAACTCACAAGTAGGCATAGTATGTAAATACTTACTACCTGTGCTAGAAATAAAATAGGGAAAAACTCCAAACCCTTTATAGCTTCTTTCATAAAAAATACAGCTACTAAACCATAGCCTTCTGTATACCATTTCTATAAAGTATTTAAATTACTACTTGCATAAATAGATGCCAGTATCTTATTCCTTATTACTTGTAATCGGCCTTACACGTATTTAGACTGTTCTAGAAGGCCTCACTCAGTTGACATGTGGTGGAAGAAAGATTAAATATGTAACACACAAAGCCTAAAACTTAACATTAGTCACTAAAACAAAAATTGAATTCCTAAATTGAAGCAATCAAAAGATGTTTATTTTTTTATAGAAAGATCTGTAAAAAAATAATTTTTTTCAAACAGCTTTACTTTCATAGAGAAAACTTTCTACAGAGGTTGACTAAGATTTTAATATTTTAAATTGTACCATCATTAAATAAGGTGGGACACCATATGAATTTCATTGCACTGAAAGAAATGCAAAGCATTTTTAATATAAAGTATACAGAGCATTCTAGTCAACTACAGCTGTGTTACAGCTATGTGTTCTTTTGGATTTGGTCCAAAGAAACCTGAGTCTGTTTCCAGAGAGAATGAAAAATGTTATAGACACCTGATCAATTACTCCTCACTGAAGGATGCACCAAAACGGCATTCCTTGTACACCCCACTGAATCCGGTTCCCAACACTGATACTTTCCTTTTCCCTTCCCCCACCTCAGTTCACTTTGAGTTCCAGGTTCAGTTCTCAAAACACAGGTATTCAGATTTCCTTCAGAAAGACATCTCAGTCAGAGATGAACTACCCAGATGGCTAAGTATGACATCACCTCTTCTGTTCCCAGATCTCAGCCATATTTAGGTCCAAATCTTTAAGGCCTTTTAAGGCTTGAAGATTTCCAGTGTAAAAGGCTACATCTGCTGTGACCAACCTAAACATTGGAGAGAAAATTATTTTTAAAACTCACATTTTATATTTGAATAATGAAAGGAGCAAGACTCACATATTACTATTTGAGCTGCCAGAATATTAATATCCTGAACTCCTAGAGACAAATGTCAAGATACTTCTCTTACTCAGATTCCTACTGTCATATTTTAGTGATATTTGGAAAAGAAACCAATACATGTTGCAGTCAGTTTCATGGTAAATTCTGCCCAAGGGATTTATCTTAAAATAGCATGAATTAAAATATGGAGAATATAAAGTTTGAAGTTTTTTTAGTAGCTATCACTAGCGTATATGTCTGTGGCTAAAACAATAAGCTCAAAGGAAAGAAACGCCAGGTGTCCTGAGCATCATTTTAAGGAGCTAAGTGAAAGCTGGGACTCATGCACTACCAAATCTAAAACTGTATACAAAAAGCTGGAGATGTAGCTCAGTGGTAGAGCGCTTGCTAGCATGTGTGAGGTCCTGGATTTGGTCCCCAACATCCAAAACAGAATAAACAGGATAAACCTTGTTACAATATAACATGATGAAAAAGTACTTTTGTGTCTGAGCTGTCACACTAGTGCCAAAGACCTGAAAAACACTTGACAAGTAGAATTTTTAAAATTTTGACTCACTAAAAAATGAGAGTATGCTTTTTTTAAAAAATTCATAAATCCTTATTTGCCAATATTAAATAGTTTAACCAGTCTTCTTTTTCAGTTCAGTTATGATGTAAGGTTCAGAAAAAATTTTGAAAAATGAATGCTTAAAGGATTAAAATTAAGTATATAGAACAGTTTAAAATGTGAACAGTGGATTTTTGTGTATATGGTACTGGAGTTTGAAACCAGGGCCTCACAAATGCAGGCCAGGCAAATGTTCTACCAATGAGTTACAAACCCAGCCTAAACAAGCAGATTTTTAAACTGTTACAAAAAGGAGAGAGCCAACTGAGTGTGTGCACGTGCATGCACATGGGGGCTGGGTGTTAAGAGATTGAACGTAGGCCTTTGCACTCAACTACATCCATGGCCCTTATGTATTATCTACATTTGGAGGCAAGGTTTCACAAAGCTGCATGGGCTGGGCTCAAACTTTCAGTCTTCCTGCCTTAGCCTCTTAAGAGTACTGGAATAATAGGCCTGTTCACCACACCTGCAAGGGCGAATTTTTAAAATTAATGTCTACAGAGCAAGAACGACCATGCATAAAATACCTCAAAACCAAAAACATTATGTGCAATTATTTCCTTGTCTGGCAGTCTAGACCCATATCTTTCACCATGGACCAAAAAAAAATTAAAATGGATGAAAGATCTAAATATTAAAACAATCCGCTGGATGATAAAACAGGTAATACCCTTCAAGACATAAGCACGGGCAAGGAAGTTTTGAATAGAACCCCAATTGTGTAAGAATATGAAGAATCAACAAATGGAATCATATCAAATTAAAAAGCTTATGCACAGCAAAGAAAACCAGCAGAGTCAAAAAGACAACCTATGGAATGGGAAACAAATTTTGCTAGTGATTCTCTAGACAAGACTAATACCTAGAATATATAAAAAACTCAAAAAAATTAGACCTCCCCAAATACCCAATCAAAAACATAAGCAACTGAAATAGAAGTACAAGTGGCCAGTAAGTACATGAAAAAAATGTTCAGCATCTTTGGCTATGAGAGAAATGCAAATTAAAATAACACTGATATTCCATCTAACTTCAGAATGGCTACAAGCATGAAATCAACATGTTAGGTTGTGAGGAAAAAGGAATCCTCCATTTTTGGGGGGATTATCAACTAGTACAACCACTATGGAAATCAGAAAGGAGACTTCTCAAAAACTGAAAACTAGAAATTCCATTTGACCCAGCTATTTCCCTTTTATGTAGCTTCCCGAAAGATTTAAAGACATAATGATATATGCATCCCCATATTGACAGCAGTACAGCTCAAATAGCTAAATCTTGGAAGTGGCCTGTATGTCCACCAGCAGATGAATGGATAAAAGAAATGTACAATAGCTATGAACAGTGGAATACTACCCTGCTATAAAGAATAATAAATGAGTCATCTGTAGGACAATGGATGGGCCTTGAGACCATAATGTTAAGTAAATCAGACACGCTGAAATACCGCATGGTTTCTTTTATATGAGAAACCCCAAGCATAAAGAATGAAAAGACGACAGTAAGAGGTAGAGCAATAGACAGGAAGGGGACTAAAAGATGGAAGGCTGGGGAAGTGGAGGGGGGCTGCAAAAAGGGTATGTGTCATGTAGACATACAAACTACCTACAGTGAATTGTAATCCCTAGGTACTACAAATGTACTAATTAGAATTTGAAAAAAATACTTTTGTACTTTATAAATGAGCAAGTAAAACATAATTGTGAAATAATGAATTTTACTTTTTAGTAGCAAATCAATAGAGTGAGACTCCATTGTGAAAAATGAATGGAGTACTACTACACCTGAAATGATCATCTTTCAACTTGGTCTCTAAATAACTCAGTAGTCACTTGTTGATTTAGGGGACATTTACTTATCATAGCTTTGCCTTGCAAATAAACTACAATAAGTACTGGTAGAAAAAAATGCAGCTCCTAGTATTAGGTAGAAGTACAGTCCAAAATTCAAATAAATGTTGAATGACATATTTTCAACTATGAGTTAATGTTCTTATAATCAATAGTCTTATAGAATTAAAAAATACACAAAGTATTGGTTTGGCACCTGACACAGAACACAAGTTCATTCTCACTAAGAAAAACAGACTTTTACTGTCCAGTTCCAGGAGCAACTCCTCTACTGACATGGAAGTGACCCACAGGGAAAACATCACTACAGATCATTGGTCTGTTACATTTAAAGCAAGAAATCTTACCTATTCCAACCTCTCTTAATTCTGGCCTTAGTGGTGGTCTAACTGAATAAATACATTGCTAGGAAACAGTCTAAACTATTCAATCCTGATTCTTCAGAAGTAAGTCATCTAAAAGTCCTAATTCCAAATCTATGTAATGCCTACCAGCCATTTTGTAAGAGGCCTTCACAACTGCAAAAGAAAATAGGTAATAAACGACATTTAGATAGCACCTAATTGGTTTTAAGTCACTTTACTTCATAATTACAGTACTCTGGGAGATATGTAATATTAACCTAGTCTATAAATAGGGAAATTAAGGCTTAGTATGACTTACACTTAGTGTCATTGGACCTGGGGTAGATGAGTGTGTTGACGGTGCTCTCAGTCTAGGTATTTTATAATCATTACACCTTTCGCTGGAGAGGTAAGTTTAAGGCAGGGAAGAGCAGGGAGCCAAATTTTGCTCAGTCTACAAAGTACAAAAGTGGACCTTATTCTGGTCATTTCATGACTACCCAATAGGAAGAAAAGGGGTTATTAGGCACCTTTGATTTCTAACAGTAAGAATATATCCCTTTTTAATTTTACTAACAGACTACCTATAATCTAAAAATATCATTCCTGTAAGGGAGAATGTAGTTTTTCAGATGCCTGAACTCAACTTGATTCAAATTGTATGTATTCTATTACACATCTCACAGGTAAACAAATACCAGTGCTTCATGCATAGAAAACAGGTACTGGGCCAATGAGATGCTTGTTTTTACAGATACGTCCCATGAGGAAACAAACAGGAGATCTTTAATATTTTGTAAAAGAAGAAATTCAGCAATGTTTCAATATTTAATGAGCATGTAAGTTCTGGACTGCTGTGCTACATGGGAACAAACATGTTATAAACATCCTTAATATTTGTACTACAATCTAATCTACAAATACCACTGGACTTACACACCTAATAGCTTGCCCTTTATCAGATGGCAGAATCTGATAGGAATAATTTCTTCATTTCAAACTCATCCATGAAATGATCTAGCTAGACACAGTGGCACACACCTGTAATCCCAACTGCTTGGGAGACTGAGGCAAGAGGATACAAATTTGATACCAGCCTAAGCAACTTAACAAGACTCTCTTGCCCACTCCCCACAAAAAGAATGGGGGCGTTTGCCAATGCTCCCTGGGTTGAATTCTCTGCACCACCTAGGCAGGAAAAAGATCTAAATTGTAATACTTTTGGTGATGATATGGTAAGTACATCAATATAGAAAGCAAAGCCTCAAAACCCAAAACCTTTCTATTAAAAGGCAGAAGTGAGGATTCTAACATGGCCAATTAGAGACAGAGGTGCATCTTGGGGAGAAGGACAGCAGACTGTGGGATTTGCTATGCAGTGAGGGGAGCAAGAGTGGCAGGTCCCTGCTGGAAAGTAACAAAAAACTAGGTATTCAGCAAACTATACCACATCCTCTTCTTCCCAAGTTAATGGAGATCGGATCTTGGGACACTGAAAAAGTTCCACAGTTGGTTATATCTAAAGCAAGGTTTGCAACCAGATGGAGACTGACAGTCCCCAGCACTCCCAGGTAGGCACTTGAGCAGCACACAGAGGGAAAACTGGCTTGACTGCCTGCAGCTGGACTACAGCCACGGTTTGAAGGCAGCTATGTGGACCTTCAGCTCTGTGCAGCAGCGGCTGAGAGGGGCGTTTTTGTTTGGTTCCTTGCTTGTTTGCTCTGGGTTGTCTTTGGTTTTTATTTTTTCTCTTTGGTTACTGTGTCTAATAATATTTTAAAATTTTACTTTATAATTTTTTTTCCTTTCATATGCTCTCTCTTGGTCTTCTTTTTCTCTTTTTAACTTTCCTTCCTCCCTATTTTATCTTCTCACTCTTTCTCATTTTCCCTTTCCCTCTGTCTTCTCTCTCCTCATCGGCTTTCACGAGGCATATCTGTGCAGGTCCCTGTATATGTAGGAAGAGAATAAGAATTAATCGGTGTTTTAACCTGAATGATACCATTCATGGTCATGTACCCTTAACAGAGTTGTGCTTAGGGGAACCAAATAAGATAAAAGTACATTAACAGGTTCCGACAACCTCACATCTTCCCTCAATTTCTAATTACACTTCCCTCTCTCTGCATCCCTCCTCCCACCCTTCACAAATATTCTTTCAATCCCTTCAACATAGCCCTTTACTCTGGCTATAAAGTAGCTCCAATAGAATACTACCTTTTCTTTTTAAGCTACTAACATTTATCCCCCTCTCACTGACTTATCCCTTTTTCTGTCCCCTTCTTCTTTCCTTCCCATGTCCTTCCACATCCCAAACTACCTGCTAATAGTATGTAATCGTCTCTAAGAGGCACTGATAAAAGGACAAAGTTATCAAGACAAATTGTAACGTTCATGACTGATACATGGTTGGATCTGTGGATGGTAGTATAACCATTAGGAGTGCTCTATTCACAACACAAAGCCTGGGTCCAACCCAATTGAATTGAACAGGTTCAAGTGGTTGACAAATAAAGCCAAGATCGCATCAATGGAAAAGAAAACCTAACTAAAGAGATCTTTACACTAACAGCAAAGTCTCTTATTTGACCTTAACCCTCAAGACCTCCTTCAACCAAACCAAAACAAAAAACAAATGTAACATGTAAAAACAAGGCAACAAAACGCCTCTAATGAATCCAAGCTCTCTGAAAGCAAGAGGGCGTGATGGTCAGGAAATCAAAGCACCAAACAGCTGGACTGCACAAAATGATCAAAGAAGAGGCAAAGAAACTTGGTGAGCTCAAAGATAATATAACCAAACAGAGAGTGAATGTGATTGAAGAGTCAAATAGGAAATCAGAAGAACTAACCCAAACCATTCAAAATATGAATGACAAGTTTATCAAAAAAAGAAGTTGATGAAAAGGCACCAAACAGAAATCCCTGAGATAAAGAATTCTATTGAATATATGAACAACAGACGTGACCAACAGAGAGTGTCAGACCTCAAGGACAGATCAGAAGCACAAGACTGTATATGAAGAGATACCTTAAATCCAACAAGAGAGCAAGAAAAATTACTTCAATAGCTACTAGAGGATGCCAAGAAGACTAATTACAGTCAGAGAAAAACCAGAGGGCAGTATGCACACAATAAAAAAATCTGCTTTGAGAAATCATAGCAGAAAACTTTCCAAATATGGGAAAAGAACTCAACATATAGGTGAGGGATACCAAATTCCAAATAATTATGATGAGAGAAAGAAGCATCACAGCCAAAGTTCCAGAATTCCAATGAAGAACAAAATCTTAAAAGCTATCAGAGAAAAGCAAATAATCATTTATAAATCCATTAGCATTATACCAGACTTCTCAACACAAACTTTAAAGACCAGGAGAGCTTGGACTGAAGTGTTTCAAACACTGAAAGAAAACAACTTTCAATGCAGACTAACATATGCTGCAAAACTATCTTTCAAAACTGATGGAGAAATAAGAATATTCCATGTCCTAGAACACTCTAAGAAATTCATGATCACCAAATTAAGACTCAAAAGAATTCTCAAGGATATCCTAGACAACGAAACCAATAAAAAGTCTAATGGATGAAATACATGAAGCAGACTGAGCACTCAAAAGAAATCTACAAAAACATAATCATTGCCCTGAATCAAAAACCAGAAAAGGACCCAACTAAAAATCTACAAGCCAATATCTTTAATAAACATCGATGCAAAAATCCTCATTGAGATAATAGCAAACAGAATGCAACAAATCATCAGGAAGATAATAAAACCAAGTAGACTCCTTGGGATATATACAAATCAATAAATATAATACACCAATAAACAAAAGCAGGAACAAAAATCACATAATCTCAACAGATATACACCAAAAGCCTTTGACAAAATCTAACATCTAGGGCTAGGGATATAGCTCAGTGGAATAAGTGCCTGCCTGGCAAGCACAAGGTCCTGAGTTCGATCCCCAGTTCCGCAAAAAAAAAAAAAAAAAAAAAAAAAAAAAAAAAAAAAAAAAATCTAACATCTATTCTATTCACGATTAAAACCCTGAAGAAAACAGTATAGAAGGACCGAATCTCAATGTGATAAAAGCCATCTATGGAAAACTTACTGCCAACAGCATATTGAGTGGGGAAAAGCTGAAAGCTTCCTCTCTAAAATCAGGACCAAGACAAGGATGTCTACTATCACCACTTCTGTTCATATAGTCCTTGAACTAACCAGAGCAGTCAGACAAGAGAAAAAATAAAAGGGCTATATGAAGGAAAGAAGTCAAATTATCATTATTTACAGATGATATGATCCTCTACATAGAAAACTCCACCAAAAGACTCCTAGAATAACCAAATTCAGAAGCATAGAAAGACACAGAGTGAACATACAAAAATCAGTAGCATTCTTGTACACTAGTAATAAACTCAAGAAGAAAGAACTTAAGAAAACAATGCCCTTCACAATAGCATCAGGAAAAACAAACTAGAAATTAACCTAACCAAAAAAGTACTCAGAAAAAGGAGATCCAAGAGGACATCAGAGAATGGAAAGAATCCCTGTTCCTCAATAAACAAAAAGGGTTGGAAACAGAAACCTTCACAAACTACTAGTGGCAGTGTAAACTTGGTACAGCCACTGACAACACCCAGAGGAGGGAAAATGTGCATATACTTGTAAGTATCTATGCTGTAGCAATGATCTTACTATTGCACAGATGTATCTTTACTATAGCATGGTTGTGATGGAAAACGTAATGGTCTAGAAATCTACCACTAGGAGAAATGAATATTTCATGTGGTTGATTCTACAGCCCTTAAAAAAGAACTGTACTCAATCTTTGGTATCCTGGTTCCAAGACCTCCCTTAGATACCAAAAGCTGTGGGTGTCCCAGTAGCTTATATAAAATGGCATGGTATTTATATATTATAGCTATACACATCCTCTAAACACTAGATAATTCTACATTACTTGTAATATACCTAATATGATGCAAATGTTCTATGAACAGTATTGCTTAGAAAAAATGAAAATTTCCATATATTTTCAGTACATGTTTTTTCTATTTTTTTGGTCTGCAGCTGGAACCTGCAAGTATGGATGGTCAACTGTACTTCCATATATCAATACACAGAAATTAGTAACAATGTCAAATGGGGAAAAGCAGGTGCTTATGTCCAACCTACCATAGAGGTAAATAAAATTTACAACATAGTACCACATACAGAGATTAATGAGATTATACAGAGATAAGGGAGAAGGTGTCAAAGGATACAGATCAAATGATACCAAAGGGTTGAGAAAAAGAGAATGGGACAAGAAATGGAGTGTCAAAATGTACTTCAATTTCATTTAGAATGCCATTTTTAATGTCATTTTAAAAATATAAACATTTTTAAGTAAACATTTTCAAGTAAAAATGAAAAATGTTAATGATTAATTCTGGGAAGCAAGAATACAAGTATTTTACTTTCTGCCCATCTCTGTATTTAAAAAATACCTTAAAATAGAGAAAAAGAAAACTACACTAAAAGTATATGGCAAGAGAGAGGGAGAAACAGGAAACAACTGCCTAATGCATATGAGATTTTCTGTAGGGTAGATAAAATGTTGTGGATGTAGATATGATGGTTGTACTATATTCTGAATGCATTAACTGCCACAGAATTGTTCATATGAAAATCTCATATTATGTAAATTTCACTTAAAATTAGAAAAAAGGAAAAGGTGTATTTTTAGAGTGATTTTAGAAACAAAACTTCCTTTTAAGTAGGTAGTTTGTTATGTTCGTGGCTAGAGCACAGACCTTTTCAGGGGAACCTAACTTCCAAGAGATCATTCGAAAGCTTGGCTTGACCTACACAGAATTACTTTCTGTAAGTTAAGGGATAAGAAAGATCCCTAAGGTAATATTGATCCCCAAGTAGCTGTGTTAATAAAGAAAATAACAGCAATGAGGTAGCTTGGATGTTTCAGAACCACTGGTCTGAAAACTGCCAACCAACCTAACCAGATTTAGTTATGGGAATAAGAATAAGGGTATGAGCTAGAGTCGCCTTAAAGATGTTTGCCTGTCTTTTTTGAACAGCCTCTTCAGGTACAATATATTCTGTGGAGTCCCTAAACTATTAATATGCAATTATCTTTTTAGAATAAAGTTCAATAGCAGGTACCACATGTATGTGCTATCTGTATCACTTGAAACCAAGTAGAAATTCATGCAGTGTGATGGTTTTAATGTTGTATGAAGAACATTCTTAATGTTTGATTAATGTTGATTTTCTTGGAAAGGATTATGATTTTATAAATATTCCCTTATTTTTAGACATTTGTGTCAAAGTAGTTAGGGTTTAAACCTCATGGTGGCTGTGGTCTTACTTTTTTGGATGTTTGATAAAAGGAATTTGTGTATGGAAGGGTGTGATTAGAGAAGGAAAAAGTGATAAGGAGAATGTAATGAGATTTTAACAGGAAACCTAAGTGAGAGGTCCTCATTCTTCTACTGGCTTTAACTCTTTTGTGGCTCTGAATTTGATTTGGTTTGATTCATTACACTACTGTGCATCAAACCCAGAACAACCTCAAACTCACTCAACTACCTCCCTGAAGTTTTTGAAAACAAGAATTTTTTAAGCACAATCAGGTAATAGTGCAGACTGAACATTTCAAGTAGTCTTATGTTTTTAATTAACTCAGCGTATTGTTTGTTGTTTGTTATTTTGTAGCAGGGCCAAATTCTGACTCCAAAATACATTTCTCTAAAATTCATTTCTATAATCGTAAAATTTAAGCCTGAAATTCCTTTAACATTTGAAAATTTAAAGTAAAGAAATATAGCCAGATGTGGTGGCTCTTGCCTGTAATCTCAGCTACTTGGGAGACTGAAGCAGGGGGATCACAAGTTCAAGGTCAGCCCAGGCAACTGGATTTAGCGAGACACTGTCTCAAAATAAAAGTATTTTTTAAAAGGGCTGAATGTTAGAATGCTTGTTGAGCGTGGATGAGGCCCTGGGTTCCATCTCCAGTACTAAAAACAACCAGTTGGGTAAGAAAGCGATATTTATAAACCACTGTAACACACACACACACACACACACACACACTCAGAGGGAGGGAGAGAGATTACCTCCACAAGGGGAAAAAAAGCAAAAGGTTAGATTTATAATTTTGGTCCCTAATTATGATTACAGTAGAGAAGAAGAGCATAAAGAATACAGATCAATAGTTAAAGTAATTCAATATGGAGTATATGATAAAAATACATTAAAAATCATACCCATTTTGAGGTCCTCCATCATTTATCACATTTAAGTGACACAATTGCTTTTTCAAGTGAATTTTGTAACTTGCATTAATTCTTAAAAATAACATCTGGAAAAGAAATAAAACTTAAATTTCTTAAAGATCTCCTGAAATAGAAAATGTAAGTATCTGAGTTAGCAATATTATCAGAGAATATATTTCAAAAAATGAAACAAAACTATTTGACATATACTTTTGGAATTTCTCTGCAAGTATTTAATTGCACACTATGGTTTTTCTCTGTTGGACAAAAGCTCTTTTTTCTCCTTCTCAGCAGTATTTTTTTTTTTTAGCAATGAGACTACCTTTCTGTAGATTGGAAGGATTCCTGTATGCTTTCTAAGTGTGGTCAACTATGATAGGTAAAAAGAACAAAAGGTAGTCAAAAATGTTGTAATATATTAACTAGAATTTGATAAAGAAAAAACAGATATTAACAGAGGCAGATAATTTTATATTTAACTAATAAAGTCATTTCAAAGTATTTTATTACTCTTATATGCAGATCTTTAATGCAGTGACCCATCAATTCTTTGGGAAACAACAAATCTATAATTATATACAATTATATATTTTCTAGGAGAAAATGTATATATAGAATCACGTACAGAAATTTTGTGTAGTTGTGGTATTCAAGTAGCAATCAATGACATAAAACACATAACATTTTTTGGGGTTTTTGTTGTTGTTGTTATTTTTGGGGTCTCATTTTGCAGTCCAAGCCACCCTTGAACTCACTATGTAGCCAGGCTGGCCTTGAACTTGTAATCCTCCTGTCTCAGCCTCCCAAGTGCTGGGATTATAAGCATGCACCTCCATTCCCAGCAAAACCTGTAACTTTTGTCCAGTTTTGACAAGAGTACCTTTAAATTATGATACAGATAAAAACATGAAGTATCTATATGCCCAGCTCTGCAACCTGGCTGCCTTGCTCTCAAATTAGAATTTAGGTAGCAAGTACAAAAGGTCAGAGCAACAGCGATAAGGGATTTTGCATGTGGAATGACAATGCTGGCCTGACCAGGAGGAAATCAGAAGGAAAAGACCCTGGTGGGTGACCCCTATTTCATGTTCCTCCTCAGGCTTCAGTGTGCCATAGCAAGCTGGAAGAGATTTAATCATGAAGTTGGTATAATTAATAAAAACCAAAAAAATATGAAGAAAAATGGCAATAGTTGGTATAGGGTGGAGGTCTGAGGGGTATGAGAAAGAAAGCCATTAGGAGAGAGAGCAGGCAAGAGATGCAGAAAGCTAGCACCTACTCCTAAAAACCACCTCCATGTACAACTAGGCACAAACAAAAGTAAACTTGTCTGAACCACAAAAGTCCCAATGAAAGTTAAATTCATTTATACATGATATGACAACTAGGTTTATAACATTTATCATTCTACAACTAGGCTTTAATGGGATCATCTGACGTAACAGTACTAAGTTAAAGACTCGGGGAAAATGTTGGAAGCTTCAAAGTTTCAGGAGAGAAAAACAAGGAATGTAGTGGAACGGGAGGTCACTGACGAGTGACGAAAACTTGGATTTTGGAGGGAAATGCTGTAAAGGTGAGGGGGGATACTTCATAGGTGACAGGTGCCAAAGACACTTCTTCTCCTATTTTTTCTACTATAGATCACTCATGTTAATTCAATAAACACTAATAATCAAGCAGATTGAGTTGGTTACATATGTTAATCGTACTAACTCGTTCTTTAACTCTTTTTATATCCCATATGGATAATAATTATAATTCACAGTGCATTAACATATTTTACTACTCATTGATAAAAGCCAATTCTGACTTTCAAATTAATGAGTGATGTAAGTAGAATCTGATGCCTCTAAATAACGCGCAAATGAAAAACCTGCTTTTTAGAATTTCTGACCATGTAGTAAAGTTATAGCTTTCTTCTCTCAGAACAAAGGGCAGTTAGAAAATTTTAAGTATCTTCCACTACTACAATCCTAAAAAAAAGTAACAATCATACTGGAACATGAACTGAGCTTACTCGTGATAAAAGCATGTAAAAACACATCAATCTGCGTGGATAATACAGTGTATGTCATATACACAAAAGTAGCTTGGGGAATTATTACTCACCTGTGTTTGTTCTTCTGGAAGAAGATCGACTATAGCTTCATGCATTTTTGCCATTTGCTTACAAATATTCCTGAAACAGGCAGAAGGAACGGGAGCTTTCACCTCATACTGGCAGAGAAAAACAGTAAGAATTGTGCTTAGGTACTTTGGATTGTATATTGTCTTCACTATTCTCAAGACATATGTTTAATTTTATGAGGAGATATCAAATTGTATTCCAAACTGGCTGGATCATTTTATACCACCAGAAATATATTAAAACTTTAATTGCTCTAAAACTTCTTGTTTTTTAAAAAGCTATTCTAGTGGGTATGAAGTATTATTTCATCATGGTAACATCTGTAACCCTCTGTACTGATACACAGTGCCCCTACCCAATTCATGTCTACCTGGTACTTCTTGAGGTCACAGCGGATTAGAGTGTGCCTGATATCCACTGACTGGTGTCTTTATAAAAGAAAAGAGAGAGAAATCCAGACACAGAGATACAAGGGGGAAAAAAAAACCATCTGAAGATAGAAGTAGGCTTTGGTGTAATGAGCTCCAAGTTAAGGACTGACAACAATCACCAGAAGCTGCTAAGAAGCAGGGAAGGGGTCTTTTCTACAGCCTCTAGACTTTTACTCTTCCTTTTCCTTGTTTTCTTGTAGCAAGTCAACATCTAAGTCTCAACAATTACACTTTCAGATTATTTCGTATGTTAGTTTGTTCTCTATGTCAAGAGTTTCTCAACCTCCACACCATTATCATTTTGGCCTGGCTAATCCTCTGTTGTAGGTGCTGTCCTGTATCTTGTAAAATTTTTAGCATATCTTGGTTTCTACTCTTTTGTTAGCAGTACACCTTGTCCTCTATTGTTAAGTTGTGACAATCAAAAAGGTGCCCAGAATTTCTAAATCTAGGACAGGAGCATTAAAAGTTCTCCTACATCATTTCATTACTTATAACATCTCACATCCTCTACCGCTTCTTGTAGTTACTGACACAGTTCTCCTACAAGCTATTTTGCTATCTGAGGACAAGATAGAAGACATCTTCACTCTTTTTTTTATTCACTCTTACCTAGTCCTCTCTTACCTACACAATTGCTTGTAATTTACAGAGTGAATGCATAAATGGTGGATAACACATTAGATTAGGTGTTAGTACAGTAAGATACTAATGTTTTATTCTAACCACACAATTGTACCCTACTTATTATTAGCTTATTAGAATTAGTGTATATTACATAAGGTCTCTGTTTCCAAAATTAAAATTTCAGGTAAGAAAATAAAAAGCTAACAACTGAAAGGCAAATCAAAAGCCAAACCGGCCCATTATGCTGGTATGAATTAAAAACAGGATTAAATTCTCAAGCGACACAAGAAAACAAACAGGCTAGAGAGTGGCAAAGAGAGACTTACTAACACAGAGACAAGATAACATGCCAGATAACAGAGGATGTCAGTGGGGAAAATTAGGAAAGAACACTCTAATATAAAACCTGGGCCACATTCCTCAAGTAAATGATACTAAAACTAAATAATTCCAACCAAATAACAGAGAGAACGTGTACCAGTTTGTAAAAAAACCCAAAAAACTTACAAAACATAATAATCAAGTGCAATGAATGAATCAAGTAGGTTTTGTCCAATACATATGGTAAAAATATATTTTAGGATAATAACTTTCAAATATAAAAATAGAGGATATTGAAGAAGTATTGTTAATTTTGTTAGGTGTGAAAATGCTATTTTGGTTATGGAAGAATATATTCTTTAGTTTGAAGAACATAAGGTGAGCTGGGGATATAGCTCAGTGGAATAAGCGCATGCCTAGCAAGTGCAGGGTCCTGAGTTCGATCCCCAGTACCGCCAAAAAAAAAACAAAACGCTGCAGGTGGAAAGTGCATTCGGTCCACCTAACTCACTGGACACCACAGCGTGCACACTAGTTTGAAGAACGTAGACTTAAGCATTTAGAAATGCTATAATGTAGTTATTTTAAAATACTTTAGCAAAATGTTATTAACTGTTAAATATAACTGATAAATGTAATAAGAGAGAAAGCTCATTAATTACTTTTTCTTTATGAAAAAGGAATAAATCAAATTGTCACGGGGAACTCTTGTTAAAAAATTGTGTGTGGTAAAATGAGAGACTGAAGCCTGGATGTTAGGCGTGCTGGCACATCCTTGCTCTCCCTTCAGCATCCCCCACAGCCTACCGCTAGCTCTTCTTACTTCACACGTACTCTACACTGTCAGCAGCTTATAGTCTTTTGCTTTATTACATGGTAAACTTCTTGAAGACGGAACATGTTAGTGGCTTTTGTTACACAGACAAAGAATATAAAGAAGGAAATTGGTGACATAGAATTGCTTTTGAGGTTAGCTTGTATTTGACACCTATGAAAAAAATAGACTTTCTAAATTTTTCTCCTACAAAACTAGAAACTCAACAGTCATAAATAGAAAGGTCAGGTCTTTGTGTACATAATTACAAATTCCTTAAGCTTCTTAAAAGAGAAGCATATAGTAACATTTATGTAATCAACCACACTAAAGGTTTTCAAAGTGTGGTCTGGGAACTGGAAGTCACAGATTCTTTCAGGGAATCTGGTAAATAAAAACCATTTTCAGGATAGCACTAAGATCTTAGTTATCTTTTTAAACTCTCATTCTTTCATGATTAAATAGTGGGGACTTTTAGATGACTTGTAATGATGTTATCATTCTGAAGACTAACAGAAGGTATGTCTGTGTTTTCTTGTGTTTTAAAATACAGTTTTAACTGGTAATATGGAGTGCTGACTGATAAGTTACATAAACAAAAGCTCCTTGAAGTCCTCAAGTATTTTTAAGGCTGTAAAGGGGTCCTCGGACTGAAACTTAAGAACAGTTACACCAATGCAGGTTTATTTTTCAAGCATTCCTTTGTGAATGTCATTTTTCAAAGAGTTAGATATGTCTATCGTTTTGTCTTGTCCTTTTATGCTTCTTATGTGCCTGCTATTTCTTCAGTTTCAGAATCTGAAGGATCTAAGTAGCTAAGGATCTAATAGCTCAATCACACTGAACAAGCCTTCAAACTTCCAGGTTATGAAATTTACGCTTCTGCCTTAAGACATGGGTTGAAGAACTTAGGGAAAAGGACAGGGCAAAGGCAACTGGAATGACTCAGTGACACCTCCTGAAACACGCCCACTATAGTTGGGAATTCTTTGGAGAACATCACTTGGTTTAATAACCTTTGGGGAATGAAAAGCAAAGAAGAAGCAAACATTAAAATTGATGAGCTATGAGAGAAATAATGGAATACTTCAGAATATAGTGCTGTTTAGACTTTTTAGCATGGAAAACAAAGCAACCTACTTTATCTCAAATTATTTATTTTTCCCATTTTTATCTTTGTTCTTTCTAGTCTGTCTCTGGAAGGCTTTCAAATGAAAATTTACAGTGGACTCTTGACTTACAAACTCACTTCGTTCTCAAAGGCTAGTTGTAACTCAAGTTGTCAATTGAAGGCTCAGGCAGCTACTCTACGCAGCCTTCACAGTCTCTGTCCTATACGCTGGCAGGTCTCTGTGTCCTTGGATAGACTCTGTCCCATTAACCCCACACAAGGAAGGATGCTGCAGTGTTTCCTCCAGAACTCTAAGGGGTAAATCTGTATCTGAGAACATCTGGAGGCGTAAGCAGCCAGCATTAGGGTCATAACTCAAGAGTTTGGTTGTGAGTTAAAACTAAAATTCCAGTCATAACCTAAGTTACTCAGTATGTCAGACTGGTCACTCAAGGGTCCACTGTATTCTGAAGATGGTGCACATTTGTCAATGCAACTAATATAAAAATAACTTTGTCCAAGGTTTCTTTTATTATTAGAATGATCTCCCCTACTCCTTCTAGCCCTTTAGAAGATAAATATCAACTACTTGGGAAATCTGAACAGTTTCATGAGTTGTTTTTAAATTCTGGGGCACCTGATTTGTTAGACTGGTTGGACCACTTACGGGTAGCCTTGGTCATGGCAGATAGTCACGTTTTTCTGAAAAACTGTTAAAAATTCTACCAATCTAAATTTTCTGAACATTTAGATTCTCTTGTTATCACATCTTAACTGGGTATAAAGATTCTCTACAAAATGAAAAGTCACAATGCCTTTGTGAATAAGCAAAGCCTAATGATTTTCACACGTCGTTACCTTTGATAACAGCTTGTCAAATAAGCTATCCATTATCGCTACAAGCTTCGCTGATATTTCAGCTATGTGGTCATGGTAATCCTGTAATGAGAAATAGTACTGTACTTTAAAGCTCCTGAGAAACATCCAAAAATTACTTAATAATTAAAGAATTAAATTTATGACACTTCAATAGAAAACACATGGAAAATACCTTAGTGATATGATCAAAATGCCTAAGCATGTTACATTGCTTAGGTGGTAGTCGAGCTTCAAAATGAGCTCGGATCACAGGAATGTAGTGCACAATTAACTGCAAACATCGTGAAGCAAGAGCTGAAGAGTGGATATATAACAGAGACAAAAAAGGTGTTAGTTGATTTTAATTACAAATCAAATTAAGTAAAAAAATCAATTTTACACAGACTTCAATTTATTTCCTTAAGCAAGAACACCATGGCAGAAGGCAACACATTTTATTTTTTGTAAGAAAATAATTTGGTAGTGAAAAATATAATGAACTTTCCCAAAGGGCTTCAGTTGTGAGAAGGACCCGGGTAAGGACAGTGATGAGACAACTGACCCCTCCTGACGTTTGAATGAACACCTTCAGGCCAGAGTTCTGCATTCACAATGCAATCTAACACTTTCCAGAGTGGCACAGCTTCCAAATAACTTACACTTGCTACAGTGGAAGTTCCTCAGAGCACTTCCCCAGAGATTAGTTTTTCAGTTATAATACATACAATGATGAAGCAGCACTTGTCAACTTTATAGCCTTTGCTTAGGGTCATTAAAACATCAGGTATAATAAGAACATAAATTATAAGAAAAGTAACAACTATTGTCTTTCTTCTGCTCAAGGAGTGCTTCTGTAAGTCCCTATTAAATTGTAAGTTTTAGAAAAAAATGAAAAAAAGAAAACTGATACCGTAACACCTTAGTATGTGAATTAAATGGAAGAATTCATACCCAAATTTTTTGTAGTTATTGTTTTTAGTCCAACAACTTGCATTGCACCAGCTCCAAGAACTAACTGGCAACTTCTTGAATTGAAGTACTAACAAAGGAAAGAGAAAAACACAATCTCAACAATTTATTAAAAACCAATCTTTATGTGCTGGCAACGTGTTAACTGTCCTAAAAACACATTCTTCTTTCATCTCATTCATGGACTAAATGGAAGCAATTAGGACCTACTTATGCAATAATGAAAAAGGGAAGAGAAATTCTAAACCTTAATATTTACCTCTGGTAGGAGAAAAAACTGAGAAACCACAGAAATCAGTTTTTAGAAATTTTCATTCAAAAACTAGCTCATTCTTATTTTTCTTCACTAAAACTCAAGTTTAGGATAAAATTAACCAATAGAATATGGGTTTGAAAAAAATAAAACCTTTCCTGTATACTAGCAGTAAAAGTATGCTAGTATACAATGGCTGAATAAAATCACCACATTCTCATTTTATATCAATGGTTGTGAAAGAATGATGTAAGAAAAATCCCTAACCTTAGTGAGATGAATTTTGTAAAGTTCAGTGAATTCCTTCCATGCACATGTGAATTGACCTAAGTAGCCTCAGTCATGTTCAGCATCTAACGAACAAATCACCTCCTGTCTCCAATGTCATTAACAACTCTACGGGTGAATGAGGAATCACTAAGTGGAGTGAGAAGGAAGCAGACAGCCCTTCTTCCAGTAACATGCCGTGATGGAACCATGGTCAAGTGTCACAAAATCAGTGCCTTCATGGTCACTTGACCTTGAAATGTCTTAGGGTTGAGAGATTAGTTATACTTCAATAATTCAATTATTCCAACTACTTTTCATAAAGCGATGATGTCATACACACCTTCAGTAGATCTGACAGGCGAGTAAGCATGTCAGTAGTAACAGATGGGATGTTATCCACACACTGGCAATATTCAAGAATAATTCTTATCAATAGCAATACAGTTCTATAAAAAAAAGATGATGCATAGGCAATCAAAACAAGAAAAACTATACTGATTTGGCATATAAAATCAATTACTTAATTAAAAATTAATAATTAAATCAATTACTTAAATCCATATAAATGCTTTATAAAGTCTGTGTTTCACATAATTAACCCAACTAATGAAAAACATGTACTACTCACCCAACAACAGCATACTGTTGTCCCTCAACAATAAGAACCTCGGCTGGTTTCCTTTCTTCTGTAGCTAGAGAGTAAACCAAATAAAGAAGAAAGAAAAGAGCGTATGATGAAACAAAATACTGCTGAAAAAGCTGAAAACAATAGTTCCTACTGCCGGGCGTGGTTGCGCACGCCTGTAATCCCAGCACTCGGGAGGCTGAGGCAGGAGGATCACTGGGAGTTTGAGGTCAGCCTAGACTACATAGTGAGTTCAAAGCCAGCCTGGGCTACATAGCAAGACCCTGTCGAAAAGAAAAGAAAAGAAAAGAAAAGAAAAGAAAAGTTCCTATTTAGGACTTAGAACTATCCCATTTTTAAACATAAATATTTAATTGTTGAGAAGCAATTTCATACTGGGTTCAGAGTTTAAAGCATTTGAATCTGAGTGACAGTACTGCCTATTATTAGAAGCATGACTTTAGGTCACTTACTTAACCTCTTTGAGTCAGTATCTGTAACATGAAATGTAGATATCTTTCAAGATAGTTGTTAATGTGATAGAGATAATGATTACAGACTGCCTATCCTCTAGGCCTGACACATTACGGTAGATGATTAGGAAGTAGTTAAGTTTCAAAACTTTTTGGAAAGACAGAACAAGCACTTCAACTGGCCGCCTTTATTACTATCATCTTTAGAATGAGTTAATTTCTAAATTCATTGGAGAGATTATATATTTAATTCTTAAGATTTCAACATGTTACTTCAAGTGATTTTTAAAAACTGTTATAAAATAAAATTTGATATTTTGAGAAAAAACAGTGGACTGGATTATTAACCTGGATCAACTGAACTAATCTGATTACTATAGGCAAGTTACCGCTCTTCCCTAAACTTACAGTCCCGTTAAACACTAACACACAAAATGTCTACTACTTCTCTTTCATGCATAGAAGTCCTGTGCTATGTAACTTATAATCACGATTCACTTCATATGTCATACCATATACTTTTTTGAGGCAAGGACTGTTTGGTAACTAATTCTCTACATTGCAGAGAAGCAACAGAGTGCAGAAGAATCCTAATATCAGTTTGCCTAAATGTAGATCTTGACTTTAACACTTCTTAACTATGTAACTCCAGACAAGTTGCTTAATCTCTCTGAGCTTAAATTTCCATATTTGGTAAGTGGCAATCTTAACAGTGTTTAGTTCATGGACCTGTAAATAACACATATAAAGTACTTAGAACAAACAGTGTCTCCCACAAAGAAAGCACGCAATTAATATTAGCTGTTATGTATTAACCTTTATCTCCCCAATGTCTAGCTCAATGCCTAGTAACTAAAAAACTCTACCATGAATGAATGAATAATAATTCAGGACCCTTGATAAGAACTAATAAAATGTTATTGAATTTCCAATAGTATACATCTGTACTATTCAGAGAGAAGAAAAAAGATTGAGGCAGAAGCATCAAAATCCTCCAAAGAGGAAGTGAAAATAGTTTACTACACAGGAAGATAAAAAAGGTTAATCCAATCATTCTGCATGTATTAATTCAAAAATTATTCTCATTTAAATAACAATGGAATTTAAAGATTATGAGCTGCTCAGGAACAGAAAACATGTACTAGTTACCCAACATAGAGGGAAGTCAGTCAAATGTATCTTGAAAGACTTGATGAGTGATAAATCGTACATTTTGCTAGTATCATATAATAAATTTAAAAATTGAAACCACCACCTAACACTTTTATCTATTGAAAATAGTCACCAAATAGCAAAAATGTAGTTCCTTCAATCCTTCTCTGCCTTATATAAACTTATTTTACAGCTAATCTTAACCCCTTCCCATCTGTCATAGTGGTAGAAGAGGTAGGCAGTCTTTCTCCTATTAAACTCTGTATTTAATTCTTGGCACCTTGCCCTATAAACTACCTTCTCTCACTCTGAATTATTTCTATTAAATATAAAAATTCAGCTTCTCCTACCTCAAAAAAATTCTTCTCTCCACTACCTTCCAAGTAGATTAAGGTAACAATCTCTGTGATTTCACTCATGTCTTGACCACTTACGTTTCCCTTACAGCCAAACTTATGGGAAGGTGTACTCTGTGCCCACCCACCCTTGGCGCCGACTCCAACCACCACGCTGAACTACCTGGGCTGCAGGCAGTCTCCTCTCGGTCACACTTCCTGTCATTATCTATCTTACTTTCTCTTGTAATGCTGCTTCATTTTGTGCAAATGTATGATACACAATTTGAAAATATTTTTGCCTTCATCAAATGCATAAAATTTGAATACAACTACCTTCTCCATTAAAAATATTTTAAAAACTTAGCAATTTCAGAATGTATGTAAATGTAATTATCATATGACTACATTCCAACTGTATACTAAGTAGCCCCTCACCCTTATATCCCTTCACAGCAACTTAACTGTACTTGGCACCACAGACAACTCTCAGGTTGGACCTCCACTCTTGACATCTATGTTCTTGATTACTTCCTACTTCTCCACTATTTTTTTTTTCCACTAGTTTGTTTTTATCCTCGCAGGTTTTTTTTTTTCCTCTACAGTGCTTTACATTTACTTGTGATCAGACATATATTCTTTTGGTTTCATTCATTAAACTTAGCTTCTTTGAAAACAGAATTATAGCTGTTATCTGTCTCAAAATACGACACAAAATGGATGCTAACATATCTCTAAGAAATGTGGTATAGGAATTGAGAAATACATAGCTGTAAAATTTCATAAAGCTAGGCTCCGGTCCCAGGTATAATTTGTGAAAAATTCTTCAGTCCCTCTAAACCTTAAGTATCCTCACTGTGAAGGCAGCAATAGTGATGTAATTGTAGGTGTTCTGAGGATAAATTGAAATAATGCATGGAAAACACATCACAAAATGTTTGGCATGTGGTTAACACTCAATAAGTATTTGAAATTTTTTTTTTTTTTTTTTTTTTTTTTGGTACTGGGGATTGAACTCAGGACCTTGTGCTTGCCAGGCAGGCACTTATTCCACTGAGCTATATCCCCAGCCCCAGTATTTGAAATTATTATTACAAATTACTGTAAATACTTTTTCTGTCAACTGTTTACTATGCTTCATTATTAGTTCTAGGCTTTTCAAAGCATTATAAATTTTAAAAATATTTAGCATGGGCTGGGGATATAGCTCAGTGGAATAAGCGCTTGCCTAGCAAGCGCAGGGTCCTGAGTTCGATCCCCAGTACCACAAAAAACCAAAACAACAAAAAAAAAACAAATAAAAATATTTAGCATTACTACAAAATAAACAAACAACATCAATTTGGAAGAAAGTGTGAAACAATATACATACTCCTGGATTTTTTTTCAGGTAAAGCAATCTTTCCCCCTGATATAGAATCAACAAGATCCTGAAATTCTGCAGGAACATCAGCTTGCTTCCAGCGTTCATTATCCAAGAGAAGGCTATACAAAATTAAAAAGGAAAGAAAAGCTGACTTTAATAATATTTCAACACCATCTTCTTTGAAAATAAGGAAGAAAAGCTCAGTTGAGTACATAACACTTGAAAAGTGCTGAATATCTTAATAAATTGCAATCATTCATAAGTACTACAGTATCTATTTTTTCAGAAAGTATTTTTGTATCTCCTAGCCTAATCAAGGAGAATGATGAAACATAATTTACTTAATTTTGAATGGAAAAAAAAGTCTACCTAATGAGAATCTTTCTGATGCATACTTTATAATAGAAGTAAAATTCTAACTCTATTTTGAAAAGCCAAAAAATGTGATTTTAATTCTATAATTTGCTTTTATCAAAAACTTTTTTCATTAAGAATTTCTAGCTACCCAATCATTAAGTTTTCTTTCTACAGGAATACTTGCACTTTACAACAAATAAACAAAACTGAAGAATAAAACATATGGTGATACCTGAGCTTGGTCTTTCTCTCTTCATGAAACCTATTTACAAACTTGTTAGCTTGACTCTGAAGTGCTCCAAGTAATGACATGCTTTTTCTTCCACAGATCTGTTCAGTGTCTAAAATGAATGTTTCCATTAATCTAGAAAGTGTTATAAATTCCATGGAATTTAGCTTCTCGAGAAAACCATCCTAAATTTAAAAAATAACACAAAAATCATGAGAGAGTATGTCAAATATGGTAAATTATAAAACCAATATAGTTTAATGAATATCATTATGTCACTTTCACAATACATTATATTATTAATCACATTTATAATTGATAACAATATTTTATCATTTAAATGAAATTTTGTAGTACTTCAGACCTAAAAATAAAAAACTAAAGATGTCACATTTGATTCTGATTCTATACAAATAATACAGTAACTCAAATGAATTCAGCTCATACTATAAAATTTTCACAATATGGGAGTTCAATTTTATTAATAGCATCTATATTTAATTGTATAGGTATATAATGTATATAAAACAGCATATTAGATGTAAATTAATCATTAAGGTTTTATAGTTTAAAATAAATCCTTTGATAATCATTTGAAAATGTTTTGGTAATTTTTTTATTTATCTTGGTTAATTATTTTATATATCAGTCTCTCCCCTACTCTCTCAGTATCTCTACAACTCAGTACCTCAGTTCATGAACTTAATTTATTCCACAATTTTGGAAAAAGATGGCCATGTTTGTGTTTGCAGGAAAGATGATTATGGTCATGTTTGTCACCTAATGGCAAGTTCACAAACAAAAACAAAATTTTGCCAAAAAACACTTGTTTGCAAACCAAATTGTTCACAAGCAAAAGCATTTGGGAACTGAGGTACCACTAATACCAATATCTCTATTTATTAATTGTTAAAACTATAATATGCACATGGAGACTATAATATGCATATGAAGGTATATAAACAATTACGTAACTCTGGATCTATTGTGGTTTGTGTCTGCATGTCCCCCCAAATCCTCATGCAGTTATGGGGTGGTTTTTAGAGTTTACGACTGATCCATGATCCAATACTGGGATTATGGATCTGAGAGCTATACCTGCCCTCGGGTAGATAGCTTGCTGGGATTATTGGATATGAGAGCTATACCCGCTCTATGGCGGATAGTCTGTATATGTAAGGGAGAGAAAGAGGCTGCTGGCTGCCATTCCTCCCGCCATTTCCTCCTTTTTCCTCTTGCTGTTTTTGCTCTGTATGCCGCCATGAACTGTTGCCCTCTGCTATGTGCCACTCTGCCTTGGAGCCAGCCAAGTATGGACTGAAACCTCCATAAACTATAAATAAACCTAACTCTAAATAAACCTCTCCTTCCTTTATTTTGGGTGTTGTGTATTTTGTCTCAGCAATGAGAAAAAAGTAACCAAGACAGGATCTTTAAAATAATGTTACATGTAAATATAAAATATCCAATGCTTGGTGAAAATACCTTTGCTCTTGCCATGAGAAACTTGACAGCTCGATCGTGGCATATGTCTGAGGCACTATACAGTAATTCCTGGATATTATTTGCCAGCTTTCTTAGCTCTACATCAGTTAATTTCATGTCTTCAGTGATCCTGAAAATGATAAAATAAGAATTAAGGAAAACCATAAACACAGTATTCTCTAAAGGTGATATATCAATAAAAAGCTGTAAAATTCACATTTGAAGAAAAATTTTATAATCTACTAAATACTTTGTAGTTTTTAATGGTGAAATATCACTTAAACATGCTCAGATAATATATATTTTACCCAAAATCTTATAGAATAATTATTTATCTCTGCCATAGTGTTTTAATACTTAGTTCACACTCTAATCTGTGGATTGGAAAACAAAATATGGTATATATGAATATAATAGAATATTACTTGGTATTAAAAATAAAGGAAATCCCGATGTTCATTACAACATGGATAAGACCGGAGGACATTATTGCAAGTGAAATAAGTTAGTCACAGAAAATGAGCACTGCATGGTTTTACCTATACGCATGAACTAGAGTGTTCAAATCTCTAAGACAGAAAGTAGAGGTGGTTGCCAGTGGCTGAGGGAAAACAGAAATGGAAAGCTGCTGATGGGCAGAGAGTTTCAATCCTGTAAGATGAGAAAGTTTCTGAGACACCTGGCTACACAATGTATGTTTAACACTACTGAACCATACATTTAGAAATTATTAAAATGGCATATCTTATGTTTTTTTATCACAACTAAAAATTTTAAACAGCTGCATGTGATGGTGCATCTCTGTAATCCCAGTACAGGTTGAGACAGGAGGATCACCATAAACTTGAGGCCAGCCTGGGTTACATAGAGAGTTCAAAGTCTGCCTGAACTACACAATGAGAGCCTGTCTCAAAAAATAAAATTAAGAACTTCAATCTTTCAAATTCATTTTTTTCTCATTTTTAAAAACCCCACAACTCTGTCTAATATTTGCCATTAATTTTCTTTTCCCATTTTCTGACTGGAAAAGTATTAGTTCTTTTGTGCCAGTATCTGCATTACAATAAACTTTCAAAACTATAAATCATTTTGACTAGGTGAAAATAGGAAAAATTACCACTAATGTTAAAATGTCAGACATGATTTTTTCAACATTCTGTATCCATGACACAATTATATACTTCAAAAATACCTGATACAGGAGCAGTCAGAGGCCTTGAATGAAAAAACTAGGGACCCACAAATATTCTTTCAACTAATTCACTGTCCCTTTGAGCTGGGTGGTTCAGAGATACCCTTGTGCCTACTGAACAAAGAAAGAACTGTCTATACAATTTATGTTTCATGTTGTTATAATATGTGACGAAGAACCAGAAAAAGTTCAAACACAAAGTGAGCCACAGAAAAAATGAAAGGAAAGAATAAAAACTATGAGACTACATTCAGTTTAAAAAGAATCTTAAATGGTATGGCAGACTGCTAAGTACCTTTCAACATTTTATTCTGCCACAATAATAGCTTTAGCTGAGCAAAAAGTTTAGCTGGCAAACAGCCAACAAGCTAAGGACTATATTTCTCAAACTTCCTTTAGAGATAACAGTTATGTTGTAATAGTGCAAATTCTGGATTCTGCTTTTTAAAAGAAAGAATAAAACATAAACTATGTGAAGGTTATCAGAAGCAATGAACAAATTTAACATGTATATTAATTTATAAAAGACTATGAACAGTCAAAATAATCTTGGGGGGTGGTATTGGGGATTGAACCCAGGGCCCTTGGACTTATTACATCTATGGCCACTTTTTACTTTGAGACATGTCCAAGTTGCCCAGACTAGGGTTGAACTTGTGGTCCTCCTGCCTCAGTCTCCTGGAGAGCAGGGATTCCTGGAATCGTGGCTAAAGGCAGTCTTCAAGAAAAGGTAAAAGAAATTACTATCCCAGATGTTAACATTTATTAAAAAGCTACAGTAACTATAGTAACTAAGATAACTATACTTAGTAGTACTGATATAAACACATAAAAATGAACAAAACAGAGTCCAGAAACAGATATACACATATCTAAATATTTGACTTATCAAGAGGGACACTGTAAAGCAATAAAGAGTATTTTCAATAAATACTACTAGGTCAAAAGGATATCTGTATGGAAAAAAAACAAAACCTCATGATATGCACGTAAGTTAATTCCAGACGAATTGGAGATCTAAATGTGGAAGGATTAATAACAAAGCTTCTAAAATATAAGAGAATTATCTTTATGGTCTGGGGATAGGGAAAGATTTCTTAAAATATAACATACATTAAAAAGCAAAAACTATAAAGGAAAATAATAAATACATTAAAATTTAAAAATTCTGCTCATACCTCAGCTAAAGAATGAAGCGAATACACAAAGATATTTACAACCTAACAAAGAGTTTGCTTTGAAGCAGGAGCCTAAAGTTGTATCTTTCTATGGTCTGTTGGCCATTTCAGAACTTTAGAAATGTAATGGTCAATTCATTAGAAAGAAACAAATAACTAAATAAATTTTACTCCGCCCAGCACCCTGGGCATGCCAGGCGCTCCACCCTGCCTCCAGGGCGTACCAGGTGCTCTGCCCGGCCCAGGATGGCCCTGAAGACTCGCCTGAGCCTATAGATGTGGATGCGCTGGCAGAGCCTGGTGGTTTGCCGTGTAACCCCGCCTACCCAACCGGACACCCGACGGCTGTGAGGGCTTGCCAAAGGGTGCTTCTCCACCTTCTGCCATAGCAATTTGTGCACACCCACGTATTATACAGCGTATTTAGAAGCAGCTTCCCAAAGTAAGAGCATGACGGAGTAAATAAACCAAAAGTGCAGTTATTACCAGTGAGAAGACCACTGACAGGGTGGTAGAACAACAGAGGTGAAGTGGAGAAAATTAATTGAATGAGCCATCGTCTACATAACTGAGTAATAAAGACAAAGATAACATTATGTAATACAATATCCAGTGGTAATGCCCTATTTTCTCTGTAATTTGGTATTTCCTTTATTGTTTTTGTGTTAACAAATGCAAAAACAACATCTTTGATACTGCATCCAGTGATGGTTCCCTACTGTCTCCTCTGTAATTTGGTATTTCCTTTATTGATATTGTTATAACAAATACAAAGATAACAAACATTATGTTATACAGCATCCAGTGCCAATTCCCTGCTATCTTCTCTATAACTTAGTATTTTCTGTATTGTTTCTGTGTTATTCTGGGTTCTCTTGTCTTAAAAATAAAATTTAAAAATAAATAAATAAAAATAAAAAAAGAGTTTGTTTTGAGATGACATAAATAATTCTAATAGATCAGTAAGAGAAAACAAACCAATGGAAAAGTGGCCAAAAGCTTTGCCTAGGTACTTTACAGAAGAGGCTACTGAAATAATTAATGAATATATAAAAAAGTACTCTCTTACGATCAGGAAGATAAAAACTGAAACTATTACACCTGTGACAGACCTACATGGCTAATATGCGTAAGACTGATAGTGCTAGAAATGAATGAAGATATGAGTAACAAGGACTCTTCCATACTGTTGACAATTATAAATGAGTACAACTACTTTGAGAAATTGTTTGGCATTAGCTAAATTGACCATTTGCATGTGCTATTCATTCCTATGTGCATATTCAACAGAAATGCTTGCAACATGCAGATTAAAGCTATCTACAAGAATGCTCACAATAATTCAAAACAGAAATACTTATTTTTTTGGTACTAGGACTCGAACTCAGGACCTTGCGCTTGCCAGGTAGGCACTTGTGTCACTGAGCTATAACCCCAGCCCATAACAGAAATATTTACATGTTATTAACATTAGAATGTATAAATTACAGCGTTATCATAAAATGGAATGTATACAAATAAACTCTTCACTACATACAAAAACATCAACAAATACCACAAACATTAATAATATCAAATGAAAGAAATCAGACACAAAAGAACATATGTATGATTTTACTTACAAAAAGTTTAAAAATTGGAAAAGTCAACAGTTTCTGTTTTCCTTTGGCAAAGATTAGAGTAGCTGCGAAAGGGAAAGGCAGTTTTTCTGGAGAGCTGATAATGCTCTATTTCTTGATCTGGGTGGTGATTACATTGATGTTGTCACTTTGTGGTAATTATTTGAGCTGAATACTCAATGAGTACATTTTCCCACATGTGCATGATACTTCAATTTAAAAGTTAAAGGAAAGAAAAGTAACGCAACAACAACAAAATTAAGCTGGATGCCAGCCTTTTGTCCTTTGCTTCTCCTTCTAGGGATGCAGCAAGGATGATAAAAATGAAAACAGCCACCTTAGACACAAATGAAAGCTACACCTTAAGGGTGAGAGAGCTGCCTCCTCAGGTGAGGACCTACCTCTGAAATGTTACATTAGAGAAATAAAATCTAAATTGCTTACACTGTAGTGTTTTTATATCTCTTAATAGCAATTTTAGACTCCACTCTAATAAAAGTGAAAATATTAGCTTGAACACACAAAAAAAATCTTTATTAACATGTAGTCAGGGGTTTGTTTGTTTTGGTAGGAAGGTAGAGTGATAATTATCTTTCCAATCCTAACCAAAGTAACTTCATCTTGTACTGAGCCACTATTTAGCTGTCCAGTGAGGCCTTACCCAGTACAAAGGCCATCTTGCAAACTGCAAAACAAAATGTCTTCTATCACCACAGATAGACAGTGTTTACTGAGACCAGTAGAGTTTCTTCGTAAGGACAGGCTGGGAACAGAGAACACAGTTTTTCAAAGATATTTCTGACTTTTGATTGTACTGGTACACTGTTTTAATGAGTGCCCTATAAAACCTATAGCCTAGCAGAGGGGACTGGTGACTTCTGTGGCACTGCTGCCTGCAAGTTGTCAACTGCTCTGTTATAAGCCTTAATAAACTCATTTACCCACAGACCCCAACTTGTCGGAGTTATTCTTTAAACTGTTGGCTCCATTCTCATTCTGGAGGCAGATATTTCTTTTCATCTTTCCAGGAAATTTGCACAACAACCCAGGGACCCAGCAGGTCCAAAGATGAGGTAGGAAAGCCTCCATGGGGAAACTCCTGGGGTGATCACCCCCATTCATGTACTATGGGGTGACATGGCTCCTAAATGAATGTGGTCTACTGAGTGAATACAGAGATGCCCCCAAAATACCTAATGGACCAGAGAGCATTCTACAGTCCCTGAAGGTAATCCTTGTGGGACAGGATTGTAATCACTGGCACAGCCCTTATTGTAGGCAGTTACAATGCTGACGCTATTTGCCCAGGTGGAGTCCCTGGGATGGCCATCTTACCTCCATGTGTGGAAGGGTGGTGACTACTATGGATGTCCTGGAACAGTAAGTCAAGTACCTAGATGCCTTGAAAATACCCCTAAAACTGAGGAAAACACTATCATTTGTTAATGAGCGAAATGATTTAAGGGGGAAAAAGCACTGCTAGATCACGGCAGCCATGGGATGGCCCCTCCTCGTAGCAGTAGCAGCAGAGGATGAGCTCCAAGCCCCAGTCCACACCAAGCAAACAAGGAAGAAAAGAACTGCGATAACCCTGCTAAGATGTCAGTGCTGGGGAAGAACACTGTTGGCAAAGTACAGATGGTGGAGGGTCTGGGCAACCTCAGCTTAAGCTAGAGTCCAAATCCAAGCTGCTATGGGGAACAAGCTGGGCTATAAACTGGACATCAGGCAGAAATGTTGTTAGATATGCAAAGCCTGCCCTGGATCCTGGGGGGAGCAAGGCTGAGGCTGACCAATGTCTCAGGATACCAAGAAAAGGAAGCAGAACTCCTGGCAGTCTTTGAACGGTCAACAAGAGTACACTGAGGCACAATTTGGCGAGCTAGTATATTTACCTTTGGATTCCAATTGAGGCACATTTTTGGAGGCTTCAAATTGCTTAAACTATTCCTTGTGAACAACACTGGGATAGTACTTTGACTATAACTACAAGACTAACTTGCTGTTCTTTCTACTTGTACTAAGATAATTTTTGCTGTCTTAGTACCTGGAAGGTTACCTAGAAGTCTGTTACCCAACCAGTCTAATGAAAATGTAGACAGCTGTATGTAAACTGAGACCAAGAGGGAAAAAAAATGAACCAAGAGCATTTTAATACCCAAGTGGCCAGAAGCCTGTGATAGAGGGAACTGGTAGGCAGGACAGAGAGGAAGCTAGAAAGTTATGTGCCTGAGGATGTTTTTGGTTAGGAAGCATTTTGTTTGGTAAGATTTTACCTTACCAGTATGAAAAAAAGAAAGATGCGGATAAACCAGGAAGTCTGAGTAAAATGAGATGGTGTTATAAGGATAGAAGCTTATGGAAAGAAATTTGTATGGTTGGCTGTTTTAAGTTTTGGTCTTGTTGGTTTTATCAGGTCTAAGAGTTATTCCTTCTAAACACTGTTGCTCAAATGTGGTTAAAGCAGCTCTAACACTGAGTCTCAATTATGAATCACTTTCCTTCAGTGTGGAACCAAGCATTCTTTTTTTTTTTTTTTGGTGGTATTGGGGATTGAACTCAGGACCCTGCGCCTGCTAGGCAGGTGCTTATTCCACTGAGCTATATCCCCAGCCCCGGAACCAAGCATTGAAGGGTTGAGGGTAAGACCAGCATTCCAGTGTTGAGGGACAATGTAAACAATGACTAATTAGCAACGTTTTCAGAAAAACTTTCATAAAGGTAAGAGAGGAATATGATGAAAGCATGAGAGTTATAAATATCAAAACAGAATCCCTTAGTGTCAGCCCTACTGAAAGGTAAATAGAGTCAGGAGGTTATAAAGGAAGAGTTTTTATGCATAAGTGCCTGACAATAATTATCACAAAGAACTCTGACAAATGCTGTTAGTTCTGAATCAATCTGAGCCTAACCTAACAAAAAATCTAAATCTTGAGATGTTTACAGGTTAAAAAAAAAAACAAGCTTATATGAGGGGTAGACATGCTATGGGGATATATCCTGCACATCGCAGAGAATTTCTCCAAGTATAGACTATAGAAGCAGTGATGTGCAGCTGAGCACAGTGGGAGCTAGTAAAGCTCCCCACCCCAGACAGGGTGATTAATACCAAATAGTACAGACTACCAGAGAGGTATGAAGAAACTGTCTGCCCAGCCCAGAGTCCCTTCAGCAGTCCAGTGTAGCCAGGAAAGAAGTCAGATGGCTCGTGGAGAGTGACTGTGGGTTATAGAGAGTTACATAAGTTGCTACTGCCTGCCCATGTCACTGTACCCAACGCTGCTCCCTTGATTCAAAAACTGATGCAATTTGTGAGATCTTACACCGTTTTAGATCTTGTTAATGCTTTCTTTAGTATTCCCTTAGCTGCTGAATGCCAGAACAAGTTTGCATTCACCCCGAACAGACAGCAGTGCACCTCTCAAGCGCTCCCTCAGAGCTACCTGCAGCACGGTTCCATCATTTGCCACACGATGGTGGCTTGGGATGTTGACTTATTATCTTGGAAATATTTTATTATATAGATGGTATCATACTAACCTCTGAGTGTCTTACAGATTTAGAAAAATAACTGAAGATGGTATAAAGATGACAGAAATTAATTCCCACAAGGGACAAGAGCCTGGTACCACAGTGAAGTTTTGGGGAGTCTTACGGTTGGTTAAGACACACAATACCTGAAAAGATCATTGAGAAAATTCTGCAGCATCCTATACCAATGAATGCAAAGCACTCACAGGTACTACTAGGACTCTTGGGGTACTGGAACATTTTCATATCCCACCTTGCTCAAGTTGTCCACCCTCTATGTATCTTGATAAAAAGTGAAACCACATGGAATGATACAAAGAGCTGAAGAGACTTGAGAAAGTCTCAAAACTGTTTAGCTTGGGGAAAGCTCAACAGTTGTGTGTCCTAATATGCAGTACCCATTTGTTCTAGAGAATCCCAAGAGCCTTGAGGGTTACAACATAAAGAAACCTGAACAGACAGTTCCAAACCCTTTCCATGGTGCCAATTACGGAAATGGGTTGGAGCCTGGTATACAGAACAGAAGCAGCAATTCCACCTAAAATCCTGCAATGGGTGAAATCCATCACTAGATCTGCTTCAACAACAATAAACACAGAATAGCCAATAAAGGGCTGGACTGCAGGCCTTTGGCCAAGCCACTTTCTGGGGTGGCACAGAATTACTTTGCAAAAGTGGTTTGATTGGTCTGGATGCAGCCAACCACTTTCCTGCTCCAAGGAAACCACATTCGGTACTGGAAGGTAGGACAAAGACCTGTAGCTGAGGAAGTCACAGGTAAGCCACTGCTATTGTTCTGTTATATGGATATGATGTGCCAAAGAAACTGCCATCTAAACATTTGTGTCTATGTCCATAGATTGCTTCTGTTATTGGCCACAGCCAAGGGGAGCCTCTTCTTGCAGCAGGCAATCAGCACACCTACAACCCACAATAAGTCCAACTTATGAGTATGTGAACTTCCCCTCTCCGGTTAAGCAGGCATGTGCTGAAATGTGCTGTCCTTGTTCCTTAAACATGCAGTACCTTTAAGGGGACCCCAGAACTGAGATGAGGCCTTCCTTGAAGTAAATGAAGAAGCAGGTAAATATGTCCTGACCCATATACACTTAAACTGGGGAAACACATTGTTGATTGATGCTTGTATCATTCTAGGAATAAGATCTGCTGCTGCAATATAACAGCCCAGTGCTCAGTTCTTAGTCAAAGAAGGTAACATCTCCTTCCAAAAGTGCTCAGAGAATACTGTAGAAGAGGTGGAAAGATTATAAGAATCAGAGTAAGGGGTGGAGTATAATGAGAATTTTTCTCCAAACTCTAATCAAAGTGACTCCATCTTGTAGCAAGCCACTGTCCCAGCTGTCCAGTGTGCCCTCTCCAAGTGCTGAGGACGTGTGCCAAACTGCGGAACAACAAGGTCATCCACCACCATAGCTAGACAGTGCTTACTGAGACCAGCGAAGTTTCCTGAGGACAGGACGGGAGTGGAGCACACATAACTTTTCTCAAGGACCCTTCTTGCTTTTGATCCTACTTTTGTTGTTTGAATTAGTGCCCTACAAAACCAGTAGCCTAGCACAAGGGGGTTGGTTACTTCAGTGGTGCTGCAGCCTGCAAGCTGTCAAGTGCTTTGTTACTCGCCAAGCTAGACTTGTCTAAGTTGTTCTTTGAACTGTTGACTGTCTCATTTTGGGGGTAGAATTTCTTTTACATTTCTCTGGGAAATTTACACAACAGGAAGGGAGGTAGTTATAGTTGGCTTAATGCTATAAATGTGGCCTCTATAAGCTTCTGGACAATTGGTTGATTTATATAAAGAGGAACAAAAGCATTCAATCTTTTCATTTTAGTAGTTTTGCTTTAACTCTTAGCTACCAGAGAGTAGCAGGTCGCCTGGCGAACTTTGAATTTGGAAGCAGCAGATGATGATGTCGCCCTCTCCTGTATGAAGAATCAGTAGTACTTTTTGGCTCGGTTCTGCTTTATGAATTAGATGGTAATAATTTATCAGTTTTCTTATATTTAAGTGGTATGATTACAGAGAATGTTCTTGTGTTTAGGAAACACATCCTGTAGTAATGTGCCCACACTGGGATAATGAGGCATCACATTTGCAAACTACTGTGTTTTGTTTTGTTTTGTTTTGTTTTGAGACAGAATCGTACTATGTAGTTCAGGCTGGCCTATACTCAGAGCAATCATCCCGCCTTAGTCTCCCGAGTGCTGGGATTCTAGGTGTGTGTCTCCACGCCTAGCTGGGGGAGGGGGGTTAATTTATTTTTTGACTCAGAAAAAAAACATGAAGTATAAAGGAGAGAGAGAAGACAGGGAATACAGGGGCAATGTGCCAACAACCGGAGAATCTGGATGAAGAATATATATTATAGGAGACTTTTGTACTTTTATGGCAATTTTTCTTTTAATTTGAAGTTATTTCAAAATAAAATTTGTTTATTTGTTTATTTTGTGGTCCTGGGGATTAAACCCAGGACCCTGTGCCTATAAGACAAGAGCACTACCACTGAGCCACATCTCCAGCACCAATAATAAATTTTAAAAGTAATGTTTAAGAAGACTGTGATCCACCTGGAAATTCCTGTCTTTGAAATTGTAAGTTGCAAATCAGCCAAGTGTGGTAGCACATGTCTGTAATGCACTCTGCCAAGAAAAGGCATACAGATTGCAAATTCAAGCCCAGCCTGGCCACTTATCAAGATGCTGTTTCAAAATAAAAACAAAAAAGAAGGGCTAGTGATATAGCTTAGTGAAAAGGGCCTGAATTGAATCCTCAGTACCACCACATATAAAAAAAAGCAAACCAAATATATCTTTACTATATATAATACAACGGGAGGACTTCCGGGAAGATGGCGACCGGGTAGGCAGCAGAGAGAGAACCTCCCAGAGGATTACCACCCAAACAATGAAATATAGCAATATGAAGACAGAAATAAGGACTTCCGGGAAGAAGACGACCAGCCGAGAGAGCGAGTGCGGAGGGAAGAACGGCTTCAGCTCCTGAACCCGACAGAGAACGCGCTACTCGGACAAACTGCGCCAAACCAGGCAGCGCTCTGGGATCCCGCTCAGAACCCCACCCCCGCAGCCAGCGCTGCGCAAACTGGAGCAACAGCGACTGGCCGGCGGGATTTCTGAGTCGGGGAAAATCTCCATCCAGGGAAAAACATCTGAACGGCACTCCTGTCTGCACGATCACAGAGTGAGATAAGTGCGCGCTCTAACCGGTTTTTCCTGAATCGGGAAGAAGCTCAGCCCAGCAAGAGACATCAAAGCAGCTTCAAGGACTGCGGGATCTCCCGGGTGGGAAGACCTACTTAGGCACCCCAACGGGTTTTGTGAAGGGGGAAGGAGCTCCACCCAGGGAGGAACACCTGAGTGGCCTATCTGCAAGAATCCTGGGGTGGCGAGCTGTTTATTCGCCCCACCCAGGTCTTGGGGTAGGGAGTAGAAGCGGAAATCTCAGCAGACAGCTTAAGGGACATTCTCCCAAAGAGAAGTAACCATTGGAGCAGCCTCTGCAGCAGACCTTTGCCTGCTGAACTGTCTGTGGAATTTATAGCTCCACATTTTGAATCTGATACCCAAAAATGGGAAAACAGAGGAACAAAACGCAGTTTCAAAACT
>PVLD010009361.1:0-77461 GCA_004027595.1 Dinomys branickii
TATTTCACTTATGAGTATGGACTCCAGTTTTGTCCACTTGCCTACAAAGTCCCCAAAACTGTCTTTCTTTATAGCTGAATAATATTCCATTATATAAAAATGCCACAATTTTTTAATCCAGTCTTCTGTGGATGGGCACTTGGGTTGCTTCCACATTTTAGCTATTACAAATTGTGCTGCTATAAACATGGGTGCACATTTTCAAGTCTGGAAGTCTTAGAGGAGTTTTATGACAGAGCAGGTGGCTGCAGTTTCAAATAATTCAAACAAATGCAAAGGAATGACAGTTGAGAAAGAGTCTCTAAATGTACTCCGAGGTCATTTGTAACAGTTGAGGCGATCGTTTTGATGGAGTCTCGGGGCTACAGCACTTATTCTACTTCAAGGAGCTGTAGATGGACTGGACCCAAAGGAAGCTGCAAGGAAGGTGACAATCGCACATTGACAAAGTTTGTGAAAAGAAACAACAGCAATATGGCAGGAGGGGCCATCGGCATCAAGTTCAGGCCTGACATTGAAGTCCTGAGCGTGAGTGCAGAGGGGACAGAGAAGTGGCTGAAGGCATGGAAGGGAGGGGAGATCGGGAAAGCAAGGGTCCCGGGTGAAGGAGACAAAGTACAGCGGCAAGCCCAAAGAGGAGCAGGGATGTTATACCCCTGTGGTAGGAGGGAGCAATGAGATGTGGGCCGCGTTATGCTAGGTGTTTCTGGGTATCCTTTACTTAGCCCAGCCACATTTGTACAGCACTCAGGTCATTGTTATATTCTCATAGTTAAGGCAACTGAGGCTCAGAGAATGATAATGTATCAATTTATCACTACTGATAAATCCGAGCCGGACTTAAACCTAAGTGTCTGTGATTCTAGGGCATGTGCTTATCACAACAGCACTGACCTAAAATTGGTTATATTTAACCATTTTTTGACATACAAATTGTCATTTTATGTGTCGAAATGCCATACATTGCCATGTGGGGTTCAATTTCATAGCATCAGTAAAAAGCTATAAATAACCAAGTGGGAAACCCTTTGCTTGGCGATTTTTATATCAGTCAGAAGTGTTATAGGGGAAGCATATAGTCTGCTCTACGAGGGACCGTAATTGTCTATATGCAGCAAAGCCATGAAGTTATGAAGCCAAGAACAGGGTTCTGCCACACATCATGAACACAATCTGACGGAAACTAATCATCCCTGTCCCTAAAAATAACCCCTTTATGGCTTTTGCTATGGTATTTCTGCTGTTACTATTGCTACAGTCGTTGTCAGGAAGAGGGGGAGCTGTTGTTTCATTACATTACAGCCCTGTCATTGAAATTCAGGCTACAAAACTCATTTCAGATTCCTATCCGTCTTTCCACCAAACTCTTACAAGATAACTAATCTGCCATTTGTTTTCTCATAATTCTTCCTGGACTGTGTTTTCTCAGTAATGCTGCCTGTTCAACATCTGCTTGGTTTGCTACTTTCTTTTAAGCACCAGTTTTTCATCATCATCCAGGAGACCTTCCATACTCTGTACAGGCAGAGCCATCTCTGTGGCCACCTATTGCCCTGTTAATAGCACAGTACTAACGTCTCCGTGGCTGCCTATAGCAGTTAATCAGCACAGTACAGATCTTGTGTGTCCTCACATAAAAGCCTGTATCTCCCCCCACTTTCCTCTGACTGGGAAAATTTTGGCTCCCTCCTGTCTGCTTTGTGTTTTCCATGGCATCCAGAACTGTCATTTAGGACAGCTGTTTAGAATCTTTCTATTGAAAGTTCAGCCAACTCCTTAGCTCCAAAGGCTAGTAAAATGGTAACAGCAGCTGCTTTACTATGTAGACAAAGAAATAAAAATAGATAAGATAATTATCAGAAAATTAGTGGATTTAAGGATGTTGGGAAAACTGATAGGAAGAAAAATGGAGAGAGAGGAAGAAAAAGAAATGGTATTTAAAACATCTGTCTTACAAACTTTTATTGGATGCTCATGAGTGTGTCAGGTAGTGTTCTAGAAAATGAATACTCAGAGGTGTCTGCCCTCAGAGAGCTTATATTCTAGTGGAAGGAGAGCAGATACAATAAGCAAACACATGTATGAGATGTGATCAAAATATACAGAATATTTAAATTAAAAACAATTTATAATTGTGAAAGACATAGCACTATTAATTCCTCTGAAAATATTCTTCCTCTCTTTGAACACATTAATCCCATCATTCTTGGCACTTTCTGAAGCAGTTCCCTAAGTCCTGTTTTGTGAGTGTCTTTACTAGGCCAGATAAAAAGGTACAGTGAATGCTGCTGCCAAGTGCATCTAATGGGAAGGTAGGCTCTGAGAACACTATGGTGTGTCCTTATCCACTTTATTCACCGGGTTTGGCACTGCCCAAAGTGTGCCTTTTCCCCAAAGTTAAAAAAAATCATGAAAGGTAAAATATTTTGGATCGCATCAGGGCATCAAGACAGTCTCAGCAGTGTAATTATGGTATCTAGAAAGAGAACTTTTAGTTCTGTTTCAGAAAGTGGCAGAAAGTATGGGGTCAATGTTCAGAATGAGGGGAATTAAGGACAATGTGCCTTTTACTGTAATACAACAATTTTTTAAACATTCACCTTACATTTTGATGATACTCCATAAAATGCCAAGTTGTTGTATAGGGAAAGGACATCAATAGGTGATCAGTGAGGATGTCCTACAGAGATATGAAAATGAGAGGGGTTTTCTGGCTGAGGAACATTCTAAGAGAGGGCATGTGAGTAACCAAGAGTATGTCGGTGTGCTTGACACATGCTTGCTCCATTGGAGGGAGACTAAGATGACTAGCCTGACAAAAACTGAGCAAAACAGAGACAGAAGACAGGGTCAAAGAAATACTTGTATGTATTGAGGACTGGAAAAACTATAAAAAATCGCCTTGAGCTTGCAGTCAAACTGCTTATTCTTGTACACAGAAAGCTTTTTAGAGTTATGGGATATGGTGTTTGAGGCTGATACTTACTCACCCATATACTAAATTTCCAAGGAATGGCAGGTTTTTGAGTTCTAGTCTCAAACCATCAGCTGCAGTACTGAGGTAATACTTCAGTGAGGAGGGTGACCACCAGTTCCTTGACAGGTCCTGTGTAGGTAAGGTGGATCAGTCCTGCTTTGTGTGGCCAACTGCATCCAGTTAAAAAGAAAAGATGAGAAAATCTAGATTTGGTTGCTGTGCTTCATGGAATTCTCCACACTGGATTTACAGAGCTTTGTATGCTATTTAATAAAACTGTATGTAATTTGATGTGGCCAATTCTTTGGGTACTTACAACTTCCAGGGTTCCAGGATTCCCTGCAAAGGTGTAGCTTTTCTCACATCTCTTCCTCTTCTCTAATTTCAGAGTTTCTCAACCTTACTGAGATTTCTGGATGGATAATTTTTTATTGTGGGGTTGTACTGCGGGTTGGAGGCTTTTTAGCAGTGTCCTTTATCCCAACTAGATGTCAGTAGCAACCCCAACCCCAGTGGTAGCCTCAGTCCAAGACACTCGTCACATGTCTGCTGAGTTTCCGAACTGCCCATGGTAGAAAATCGCTGTTTTAAAGAGTACAGCGATCTTGAAGGAATGAAGGATTCTAAAATGAGAACAATGAACATGTATTGCATAGTTACTCTCCTTCCTAGGATATCACAAATATTTTGTAGTGTACAATCATTTTCTTTTAAGAACTATAGCCAGGCTTTTTATTGTGTATTTTTAAAAATTCTTACCCATATCTCAGAATAACCAATATATTTGAAAGCCATTGTTTTCCTCAAGTGAGAATAACAAGTTAAAAAAATAGTAAAGCTGTACTTTTATCCTACTTTGAACAGGCAGTCTTTCCTCTAGTCAAGATAGCACATGGCTTGTGTACTAAGCTGAATTCAAGTAGAGGATGTTGATAAATCTAGGTCAAACAGCTATCTTTGGTGGACATTTATCTTCCCTCTGTAGGAATATCAAAGCACAGAAAGCCTCTTTACTATATCTTTTCCTCTCTAGCTTCAAAGTGCACTCATAATTATCACATGAACACATGTCTTCAGGCTCTCCCAAGGCAGAAAGGTCAAAAATATTTTAGACAGTGGTCTTTGACTTTTCAAGGTTGAAGTATTTCTCTTTCCTTTTTAACTTAGTCATTAAGTGGGTACAGGCTTCCTCCCTCCATTCCTTCCTTCCTTCCTTCCTTCCTTCCTTCCTTCCTTCCTTCCCTCTTTCTTTCTTTTCTTTCTCTTTCTACATTATTGAGGAGCCCACCTGGACCCTGTGCATATGAAGCAAGCCTTCTACTTTTGAGCTACCTCTACACCCTTTACTGTTTCTTTCTTTTTGTAATGGTTAATTTTGGCTGTCAACTTCACTGGATTTACGGATGACCAGGAAATTGTCAAAGCATGCTTCTAGGTGTGTCTTTGAGAGTGTTTGGGAACAAGTCTGAAATCTGAGTCAGCAGAGTCAGTGGGGAAGACCTTTCCTCACTGTGGAGGTACCATTCCATAGGCTGGGGGCCCAAGTGGAATGCAAAAGTGGGGGAAGAGGGAAGCTAGCTCTCGCTCACATTTGATCCTTTCTGAGCTGTTACCGTTTTCTGTTGCTATCACCCATGGGGGTCAGACTCCAGGTTGTTGAGCCTGTGAAGGCAGCCTTGAACCTGCAGCTCTCCAGGGACCTTTCAGTTCCTTAGTCTCAGACTGGGGCACATCATTTGTCTCTCTTGTTCTGAGACTTCTATCTCCTGGGTCTGAGCACCTGCTAGTTTACCTGGTTCTCCAGCCTACAAATGGTCATTATAGAGCTATTGAGCTTCTGATTATGTGAGTCAATAGAGTAAATCTCAGCTTAGAATACACTAATTATTTGGTTCTGTTTCTCTGGAGAACATAGGCAACATAGTTTTTAAAGAAATTTCAAAGACTTGGGTTGAGTCATGTCAGTATCTTCCTCCACCTGGTACTTAACCTGACTGTTGAATGGGGGTAGCCTGAGGCCCAGAAGTAGCAGTTATGAAGGTGTGCAGCACTGGCATCAAGCTGCCTGATTTTCCCTCCAGCTCTCTATTTGTTACACCACAGTTCCAGCAGTGTGGGGTTTCAGCCGGCCCCTGAACTCCTGGAAAGCAGCAACAATTAAGAAACTCTTCCTATCCTAAGCCCTTATGCTCATTAGAAATGACTTAGTGAAAAGATTCATCATTACCCATATGATTTACACACCCCTGTGTACCTGTTGAAGCCATATGTAGATCCTCCAAATTCTCATTTGTTATCTCATACATGACTAGCCATCCTATTTGTCTCTAATTGCTAAACTGTACAAGATGTCAGTTAAGGTGACTACTTCTACTCCTCCCTTCTCTCCCTCCCCACCCGTACTCCCTGAACGTCGACCTACCCTCAGCTGGAGCCAGCAGTGGAATAGGAACAAGCCCTCCTGGGAGCCTCTTCTGAGAGTCTGTTGACTGCAAGGAAGGAATTTCCTGCTCAGCTGCCAATCATGCCACCTGCCCACCCCCTCACCACACCAGTTTCTCTCTAGTCTCATCTATGCCTCCTTATATAAGAAATTTTACAAAAATTTGCCTGATACCTGAGACACATACGTTGTGATTGGTCCTCCCTATCATAACAGCTCCCTGCTTCCCTCCTGTTGGAATAGTGGTTTTCTTTTTTAACATTTTAATTTATGCATAACATCTCCCTTCTTAACATTAAAATGTACAGTTTGGTAGTATTTGTATTTATTGTATGTGCAACTAATCCTCGGAACTTTTTCATCCTGTTAAAAGGAAAATTCTATACAGATGAAACAACTTCCATTTCTCCCTTCTTCAGCCTCTTGTACTTTCTGCCTCAATGAGTTTAACTGTCATTGATATATACATGCAATCATTCAATATTTCTCTTCCTCTGACTAATTTTAGTTGGAAAAATATTCTCAAAGTTTATTTATATTGTAGTAAGTATCAGAATTTCCTTCCTTTTACAGTTACATTATACACTACCTTGTGGTTCTCCATTCATCTGAGGAAGAACAAGGGTTACTTCTAGTTTCTGGCTATTGTGAATAATGCTGCTATAAGTATATGTAAATGTTTTCTCAAGTCCCTATTTTGTAATTGATGTATAATATTGTAATATTTTAATTAATATTTTGAATATTTGATAGTCAATATTTTAAATACTTAAACACTTAAATATTTCTAGGAATTTTTTTTTTCCTAGTGGTTACAATATTTCATATTTCCACTTGTAGTACAAATGGGTTCTAATATTTTTACTCTTGGATGTATATTCAAAATAAATAGAACCAACTAGCAAAAGAGATATTTGGACTCCCAGGTTCAGTGCATCACTGTTCGCAATAGCCAAGATGTGGTCAGTGTAAGTGTCCATCGAGGGATGAAAGGCTGAGGAAATGGACCAGCTAGCTTTAAAAGAAGATGAAAATGCAGTCACCTGTGACATCAAGGAAGAGCCGGAGAATACTATGTTAAGTGAAGCACACCACAGACAAATACCACATGAACTCCCTTGTATGTGGAATATAAAAAACATTATAGAAGCTGAGTTTATTATCAGGGACTAGATGTGTGTTTCCTAGCAAATGTCAGATTGTTGGACAAGGGCCCAAAATTTCAGTTAGAGAAGAGGAATAGACCTTTCAAGGTCTATTTTAGAAGGCAATGATCATTAATAAAAGTATATTATATCTTGAAAATTGCTAAGAGTAGATTTTAAGCATTCCCACAACAAAATAAGTATATGACATAAAGGACATGACCACTGGCTTGACTTAGCCATCCCATAGTGCAAACATCATATCTAATAGGTAATAATTACGTACAACTTTTATCAATTAAAATAAATAAGTACATTTAAATTATTTTCCCTGTCATTCAATAAGTTGTCTTCACTTTCCTTTCAGTAGATTGAATTTAGATCCACACTCACACTCAATACACAACATTGTTTTGCCTTTTTGATACCATCATCTAGCAAATTCCCCAGATGCCAAGAGTAATGAAAAACCTGTTTCTCAACTCTTCTGCACACACTCCAAAGTAGAAAGCCCTAACTATGCACTATTTTTTTTCATTACTAGAGTATTCTATCTTCATTTTGCTTGCTGGGAGTTATGTAAGGTAACACAGCAGTGTTTCAGTACCAAGCTGGCTCTGTTGCCAGAATTTCTCCTTTCCTCAATTTGGAAAATGTCTAAATTCTGTTAGGCCACTAATGATTTTGGAAGGCAGCATCATTTGGAAGGGCCTGGGGGAATATTGCAACAATTTTCTGGGGACATGCATTCACTATATTGCTGCAGTCAAAAGGTCACAGAAAATATTGGGCACCTTTAAGAAAGATACTGAAAGCAAGATGTTATCTTTCTTCTATAGATTTCCATGCACTGCACTAGAAATGGAATCCTGGCTTAGCTAATTATGAAAATTTAGAAGTCTCACCTGCATTGGAGCTTGACATACCCTGGATTCCAGTCTGCTCATTCATGAAACCAACATTAGAACATTTTTCAAGCCATTCTTTTTGTTCCACTATCTTCCTATAGAGGGCACTAGATTTTCCTTGCCCTGGTCTGTGACTCAACTCCAACTGGAGTAGAATTAGGTGATAATATGTGGTTTTGTTTGAGAAATAATTTTGCATAGGAGTTGATTGCTATGCTGTAAATTTCTTCATTTTTCATGTACGGTCTAGTTCTAGTGATTTGCTTAGGCTTGTTAACTTTTCAAGAAGAGCTCTACCTATCTGGTTCCTGAAAATACATATAATCAGTATCATGATTTGGCAAAATCATTCATAGCTATTTTGATTGACATCGAATGATGACTTGCAGGAAAGAGAACAAAATATGATGCATTATTAACCTTAATGCTTCCCTGTTGCTCCTTTTCCAAAACTTGGTCAAAATTATAGGCAAGGACACATATAGTAGTAAAGTGGTCGGAGGGGAGTTTTTGGTGAGGGGCCAAGCACAGTGAGCTTCTCTTTGGCATATCACTGTATATACCTGGCACTTCTTGTCTGCCCAGCATTGATGTCTTCCTTCTTTTTTGTGATGAAATCCTGCCTTCCTGGAGATTGCTCTTCCTTCATTCTGTATGATCCGGGAAAGACAATCATTCAAGATCTAGCAGTCCTTGGCCCGACGTTAATGCAAGCATGACCAAAGAATCCTTCTTGTGAGTGTGGATTTAGACCAGTACTTTTTGCCTTCATCACAAACAAATGATTTCAATGACTGGGGATTTTTCTTACTGGGGACTTTTATTAAATGTATTTTTAAAAAACCAGAAAAGAGCAATTTCAGGGCAGAGAAGTGTTGGACCAAACAATTTATATGCCAGAGACCTAGAGACTCTGGTGTGCAGTTCTCCAGGCCCTCATGACTGTCCTGGTGTTGGTCCTTCCCTAGCATTCTGTGTAGTGCCTCTCTAGTGGTGACGCTCCTAAGAGTATGTCCTGGTGCTCGAGATGAGAGCCCCAATTCACTGGAATGCGCCCGCCATCTCTCTTTTGGATGGACTTGTCTTGGTTTCTTGTGCCCTCATGTCTGTGGAACAGCTTCCTCCCCTTTGAGAGGGACATGGGGAGGGGTAGAGGAGACAGCTTGACTTAACTGTAGTGCACACTCGGAACCAGTGGCACCAGAGGAAATTTCATTTCTACATAATCTAGTTCTGCTCAAGGCTACAAGTTCTTTAATGAGACTTCAGATAAGTCTATATAGCAACAAAAGTGAGATTTTTCTCTCCCTTTTTCTTTTTGCCTATGTTTTGCTCATGTGAAGGCAAGATGGTGAACCATATAGAAGAAGCAATGAAAAGATATACATCTGTCCCAATTTATTTATTTTCCCAGTAACCTGGCTCAGCACCTGTCCCATGTCTGCCTTGTAACTAATGAACTGATTTCAACCAAGAAAATAGTACTCAGAAACCACAAGTTCACACAGCTATATATTTGGCCAAGTTAGGTTTAAACAGATCATGAAATACTACCTCTGTCTCCTTAGCATTCATGCTGGACTAGTTCCACCTTAGAAATCCTGCCCCGTGGACACAAATGAATGTTACATCCCAATGAAAGAATAATGTTTTGGTGAAAATGTACACATATGAAAAAAGTAATGCAAATTTTAACAGGTTTTGTAAATCCAGACAAGATGGAATTGGAAAAAAGAAATGTACATGACAGTAAAGGAGAGTAGATGGAATTCTGGTGAGTAAAGATAAAAACATCTAGGCAGAAAGAGAGGGGTGAGCTAGAGGAACCAGTGATCCCCCAAATATAATATGCAGCTGTTATAGTAGAATAAACTACTTGCTTATGTTCTTTTTGGCCTTTCTAGTATCTCTGTTAAATAAGCAGCAGTTCGAAGCCTGATTTGGTTCAAAAGACTTTTGAAAATCTGGTTAAATTTATACAATTTCTTCCAGGTAGAGGCCTGTGGGCATAATGACTTCAAAGGCCACTACCTAGGGTGTGGGAATGGAGCTTTCCCGTTTACCTGTAGCTGAACTTAAGCTCTGTCACAAACCTGCATCCAGCCTGATAGCAGGAACCTAAGCCAGCTGCTAGCAAAACCATCCCTTCCTTCAGTGACTTCTCTGGGATTTGAGATTGTGAATAACTACCACCAAACTCTGGCACCTCCTGTCTGCTTTCTCTTCTTGGGGGATAACTATCAACTCTGAGGCTCTGCTGTGCTGGATCTGCTCTGAGCTGGTACCTGTTGAGACAGAGGAACAGGATGGGGATGTGATCATGGCACACATCGCTCCTTGCTTTCCTTATTGTGGCAGCCACAACCCCACCCCGTCTTACTCCGTTTATAGAATTTCCACTTCCACGAACTGCTGTGTCCTTTTGTCCTAACTGCGGGATTACTTCCCGCTCCCAGCTTGCTTGCACCCCCCAACTCCTTTCTCTTCACAATTGCACCCTATGTTCTTTCTGGAAAATTACTTCCCTTTCATTTAGAGAAGAGCTGTGGGTAACAGAAAGTCATCCTACGCACTCATAACCGAGTGTAGGAAAGAGTGGTGGGAGAAATAGGCTAACAGCAAGGCTGTAATCTCTGCTCTCATGATTAATTAAGGAAAGATAGACTATTGTCAAATTTCTTACAATATCAATTTAAGGAATTTATTAATTGCAAATCAACAGGAGAATTTCTGGGGTTTGCTATGTATAGATTACTGATCCTTGAATATACATTTACACTGTATATGGCTGTCTAGATTTATTGCATAAACTGTAATTTTTGATTTGCAGCTGCATCAAGGAAAGGGAACTGTGCAGCATCCTCTCCTTCATTCTTACACTGGTAGGTAACAAAAGGTATTTAAAGTGAGGGATCTTGACTGTAGTGCTTTCTTTTGTTTATGTGATTTTCATGTATGCTGGTGTTTAAGATAGCTAAGAAAACTGTACTACTAATTTCTATTGGTTTATTGAAAGGCACAGTTAATGCTTATTTGTTTGATCAATTTTGCATACATATATCTGTTAATCCAAGCAACTATTTGAAGATAACAAAATTCTATATAACAACCATTGCTAGCTTCATCTTGTTTTGAAATTCTGTATCATTTTTATTGTTTTGTGTTTCTTATTTTTTACTCTTATAATAAAAAAATAAAATAAATGCATGACCAAATGTATCTCCTGTGATTGAGACATTGGACCCTCTGTCTGGGGTGTATAAGGCCTTAATGATGTTGTTACAGTTATTGCTATGGATGTTTGATATCCTTTCTTAAACTCAGGGGTGGGTCAGCCTCTTGTAGTTTGCATTTCATTGGCAACCCGGTGCTGATAGGCACTTCTCAGAATTTGCATCATGTGACTGAGTGAATAATGCTTTTTCTTGGGAGTTTGAATTTTACACTGGTGTCCTACTACTTTTCTTGTTGCTGAGATAAAATACCCAACACACAACATTAAAGGAGAAATGTCTTATTTTAGCTCACAGTTTGTATAGGTTTCAGTCCATAATCAGCTGTCTTCAAGGCGATGTGACAGGTCAAAAGAGTTCATGGCAAGGCAGGCAGAAGGCAGCATCAGTAATCCTGCCCTCCTCTTTCCCTTTATAGTCCATTTAGGATATAGGCCTATTGATTTGTGCCACCCACATGAGAATCTGGCTTCTATTATTCACACTCAGAACTACGCTAACCCTATTTAGTTATTACATACCCTTAACCCCAGTATCACACACCCTAATCTAGCCATCTCTGAGAACCCCCACCAGTACAGGATCACTAGTGCTTCATTATGTTGATCAAATTATGACATAAAAGTTGAGCCCAGCTGGGAAGTTATATTGCAAATGGGTATGGAGACAGGCAAGGGAATAATTGTAGTCATTGTTCCACACAATCTGTCTTAGTAATTAGAATGGTAAAAATGCATGCAGGCTATAAATAGAAATTGATGCAGGGAATGTTACTGGTACTTTAATTGAAATAGTTTTTCCAAAGCAAATTTCTATTTGATTGGAGAGGAATAGGCTAGCTCAGTGACTGCAAACCCTTTAGAGAGCAAGCGCTAAACTGCAACTCAAAATCCACGTATATATTGCAAAGTGCCAATACTATAATTAAATCTAAATACTGAAGTTTTAGTTTAGAAAAAAATCAACTCACACATTAACATCTTTGGTCTTAAGGGAAAAACTCAATAACACCTGTGCCGCTTCCAGACTGACATATATTCATCTCATGGCCTGTATAATAAATATATGTCTGTTTGCTGTTTGTAGTATGAACCACTTTGCACACCAGATCAGAATGTGGGAAGAAGTAGGTGTTTTGTTTTATAGATAAAATTTTATCATTATATTGTATAAAATTAGGATTACACATCTAATTTATTTTTTAGAAGAAAAGTTGCCATGGAGAGGCAGAAGGGGTGAGAGAAGGCCCTTTAAAAAAAACAAAACAATTCCTTATAGTAGGATGTTTGTTATGTTTATGTTTAAATCTCTCGGTGAGTGTATAAGGCTTTACAGGAAATGCTCACATTTAGAAGAATTAGCACTGGCTTCTACAGTGGAGAATGCCATGATCAGTCATGTCTTGCATCATTATACATCTAATTCTTTATTAAATCTTCTTTCCTTATTTTAGTTTCTTCCAAATAAGTTCATATCAGTGAAAACATGAGGAGACAATGTTTACTGAGAAATTTTATAGAGAGATAAAGTGGGTATTTACATCACATTGTTCTCAGTGCTTTCTGATTGCACCCAGAACACAGTGGGCTCTGCCCGGTCTTCCCAAACTTGCTCTCACCGCATAACCACCAGCTCTCTGCTTTCCCTCCAATCCCTGCCCTGTGTTCTTGCTCCTGCTCTCATTTTCTAAACCGTTCCATGAGATTCTCACACCTACTTTGCCCTTCTTAGGTAGTGTAGAGTTGTTAACACTTCCAAATCTAAACTCTGATTCTCCCACCCACTAGTCAAAACTACCTACAGTAACAGCAAAGAATATTATATCAAAGAGAAAGGCTTCACTTCTGCTTATCAAATTGAAGTTCCTCCAGACACCAAGATTCTCTTTCCTTAGATGATAATAAGGCATTAAATCTGACCAATTTACTATGAATCTATTTCTATAATACAATAAAAATGAGCATTTTCTTAAGTGATCCAGGCAGCAGCTAGGTTACATTTTAGTAGAGAGTTTGGGTGTGTAATCTTGAGTTAAAATGATTCCCATATTTTAGGAATCTTTAGCAAATGGACTGCTGGAAATATTCAACTTGTTCAATCTTCAATCCACTCATACTTATTGTGATAGTGGACTTATCCACCATCTCTGTAGAGATTATTGATGGTGGTATTACGATATGAGGGTGTTAGCATGACACTGCCCTCTTGGGAACACTCAGCCAGTCACACTGGTTAGTACAAGTTCTTCTGGTGCCACCAGTTGTGGCCTGGAGTCATCACGAGCAGGCTACAGATACAAATGTGATCAATGCCTGCTATGCAGATAATGCTCTGAGATGAAATACTTTCTTAGTTATTTTGTAAACTAATACAATCACTATGGCAATCAGTATGGCAATTCCTAAAAAGACTAAACATAGAAATTCCATTTGACCCAGGTATTCCCCTGCCCTACAGAGTTAAGAAATCCCCCTGCAGTGAAGCATGCACACCCATGATTACAGCAGCACAATGCATAGTAACTAAGTCATTAACAGATGAATGGATGAAAAAAATAAGGTATTTATACACAAAGGAGCACTACTTTGCCATAAAGAAGGATAAACTTGAGTTATTTGTAGGAAAATGGATTCACTTTAAAACCATGATGTTAAATGAAGTAACTCAGATACATAAGTTTAAATAACACAGTTTCTCTCTCTCTCTCTCTCACACACACACACACACACACACACACACACACACACAATCTGCTAAAATATATATATCAGGAAAACAAAAATTTGTATAAATATTTTAGTACTAAATTCATTGAAACATGATGAGACTAACATAAGTTACCTTTGATCACTACAATTACAAGTGGTGCTCAAAATGGTGACCATTAGCTTCCAGACATTATTAGTATGACAAACTGCTCAAGAGGGTATACACTTGTTTGGCAGGCTCTCTCTCTCCGGATAAAATATTATATACATATGTAAATTCTCTATATAGATTATGTATATATATAACAGATAATAGGAAAAAAGGGAGAAATAGAAGTATTTTAATCCAGTGTGGACAGTGTATCTAAAAGTATAACCTGACAGTGCAATTATCTTACATGTCTTATATGTTCTTTGGCCAATTAATTGGTCTGGTTTTTAATATGTGTATATATGATAATTAAATTTATAAGATCTCATAAGATAAATAAATGAATCTGATTCTGGAAAAATAAAAGGCATTGGAATCTGATTCTGGAAAACTAAAAGGGGAAAAAGAACTGAAATGTTATGTGCATGTGCTGATTCCCTGCAGTGAATGTCATCACTACGTATTATAAATATGTACTAATATAAGTGAAACAAAATTGTTTTTCTTATATTTGGGGGAGTTCAGAACACAGCTTGGTATATCCAGCTTGTAAATGGCCCTCAAAAAGATGTAATCATTGTGTACGCCAAACATGTACTAACAAAAAATTGAAAAAACAATATATTTCTTGAAATACTTGAGTATGACTATTGTTTGCCTTGTATCTCACATACAGTAAAGCATGAGGGCCACGTTGGAAAAGGGAAGAAACCATTTGTCTTTGTTGTTCTTCTTTTTGCTGAGACAAAAAGAATATACCCAATATACAGTGTTAAAGAAGGAAAGGTTTATTTTATTTCACAGTTTGTGGAGGTTTCAGTCCGTAGTCAGCTGGATCCAAGGCAGAGTGGCATGGCAGAGGGGCATCTCAGGGGAAAACCATCTGTGACAAAGCAGGGCAGACAGATGTAAAGCATCAAAGCAGTAAGTGGCTGCTTTCTGTCTTTTATATCCCATCCAGGCTACCCTTAGAGATGGTAGTATTTGCACTCAGGGTGGGACATCCTTAATCCCAGCATCACACACTTTATCCCAGAATCTCATCCTTAATCTCAGAATCATACACTATAGATCTAGCTTTCTCTGAAAAGAGCCACTTATGACCACATGAGGGTTTGGGGGGACATCTAGACACAAGCCATAACACCATTTATACATGTATGTTCATGCATATACACATGCACGAACACACACACAAATTGATACAGAATGTTGACGGGAGAGGGATGATTTGAAGTGTGTATCTCAAAACTAACACTGTATAATTTAACCTAGTTGATGGAGAGTGGGAATCATTTTAACTCAAATTTACCACACATGATGTAACCACTGAGTCACTCTTCTCACGCAGTGACTTGGAACTTTTGTTACTTTACATTTATTAGGAGAACCTTAAAAATTGGAGAGGTCATGCACATGTTAAGTACCTTACCAGATTCTTTTGACCCTAACTGATCGTATGCTGATAACTGGGACCAATTCTGTGGAGGATCTGAGTAGCTGCATGCAGTACTTTATCTCAGTCTTGGCTTTCTGCCTCTCTCTTCCTGTCTCAGGCTTCCTTTGCTGAAGCTCCAGTGGAGTGAGAGGTTGGTGGAGAGTGGGTGCCTTGTGCAAATTATCTTTGAATTCACCTGCAAGACTCAGAAGTCCAGGGATTTCAAGTCTTAGAGGCTGAATCTTTGACAGGTAGTGAATGAATATTTCTCTCTTTATTCCCTTTTGCTTTCATATAGTTCTGACATAGTACCAAGGGCCCTTCAAGAGGTTCTGTAGAACGGATCGAGCAGGCACTCTGGCAGCAGCCATCTTCATAACACATCTTTCTGCTGGTTCTTAGCTTTTCAGGGCCATCTTGCTGCTCTGTCCTCCTGCTCTCTGAAAATAACTTACACTCAAGTCTTTGATTCCAGATCTATTTTCTATGGAACTCTCGCTAAGCCACGAAAAGAGAAGATAACTTTTGAAAATTAAGATAACTCAAACTTACTTGAAAGTGTTTTAGGTACTTTGAATGAAATGGGTGAAGGCCCGTCTCTCCCTCCATCCAACACTCCTTGAAATGTCAGGAAAAAATTGATATTTCCAGTCTCCTCCCAAATACTGAAAAAAATCTGCAAGTGTATTGGTAAATAAGAAAGTCTGAGAAATTCATAGAAGATAGAAAAAGTTGAGTTCTGATTCACAGAGATCCTATTGACAAGGAAAGCTTGATCTCAAGATAAATCTGTAATCTAGTCAGTTTTCTGCCTGCACTGTCACCACTTCAGGTCTGAGGACCCTCATCTTTTCCCAGGGTTTCTCCAGTTTGCTTTGTCCTTCTGTGATTTCTTTTGCGCACATCTACCATTTTAGGGCTTGTGTAACTATACTTCCCTCTGCCTGGGGGGTCCTCACCTGCTCCTGCCCTTGGCTCCGCCCTCCTCGTCCTGTGATTCTTGCTTCACATGCCTCCTTCTCAGAGCGGCCTCTGATCTCCCGATCTAAAGTTACCCTCTTCTCCTTTTTACCTCCAGTTACTTTTTACTCCATCTCTCTTTTACGTCTTTCATGGCACTTACCAAATTCATTACAAGTTTGCTCCTGTTTGCTTCCATGTTAGTGGTTGTTTGCATTAGATTAATAGCACCTGGAGGGCAGAGACTTTCTCTGTGGTCTTCACTGGCACCTCTCAGGCCACCAGCACAGTTAGTGACACGGGGGAAAAGAATGACCATTTTCTTAGGGCTGTTCATCCAACCGTCAAACAACTGAGGTGCCAGACCCTGGGAATCTAAAGACAAGTGAGGCAGGACCCTGCGTGGAGGGGAAGGAAACCCACTTCCCATTTGCTGACTCACAGTTTACCCATTTGTACTACATATTTTGTCTTTATAACTAGACTTTAAGCATACATCATTTATTTTTGTATCTCTGCAGGGATCAGCATGTATGATGCAAATAAAATAGTTTTCAAAGTATTTAAAAAGCTCCACTTGAAGGAAGGGAAAAGAAAACAAAAATTCCACACACACACACACACACACACACACACACACACACACAAGATAACTAAGATAACTGTACTACTAATAGCTATTAGTTTATGGAAAGGAACAGTGAGTGCTTATACTGTTTGGCCAATTTTGCATGCCTATATCTTAAAATTTGAGCAACTACTTTGAAGGTAATAATATGCAATATAATAATCATTGTTAATTTCCTACCATCTGGTTTTAAAATTCTATATCATTTTTAATGTTTTTTTCTCTCTAACAAAGCTCTTCAAGGACACTGTACATGTGACAGATTATCAGTTTTTATATTCCAGTACAGTGTACTCTGTGCTTATTCACTGTTTGCTTTTGATGTCTGAACAGAGTGGACAAGTGCGAACAACAGGGAGAGAATGACCAGGAGGGTAAATGAAGAAAGAAAAGCAAGTGTCGGGTTAGAAAACCAAGTCCCATATTGCTGCAAGGACACTTCTTTACTGCTTATTGTCTTTCCTGAGACTTTAGAATAATTTAATAATAATAATTTCTTTTTCTGTCTATAAGAAACAGTGAGTCTGAATCAATTATACATCTTAAGAACCAAAGGTTCACAAACCATAGCGTGTTTGTGCATTTGAAAATTAAGCTTGTTATTATCTAGCTTCAGCACAAGGTCACACTAATTAAAAACGTACATTCAAGAGCAATCATTTAATTGTAATGTTTGGGTATAAGGCAATGTTGCACTGGTTTCACTGATGTGAGCTGGGAAGTCAGAAAACATTATGCACCTGTAATTTAATTATTAATGGAAACCAATATAAATAATGCATTTCCTATTATGTTTACTGAGGCTGTGGGACCCAGTGAAGCTGCACTAATATCACTACCTAAGACAAAGAAAACACCAGTTGCTCAACCAGTTGCTCAAAACTTCAACAGTGTGCCAGGAGGGGGGATCTAGCTGCCACTAGTGGATTTGTAAAATTCATGGGCAAATTTTTAATACACACAGTTTAGTGATGAAGAGACCTCTTGAGATAAAAGTCACTGTAAGGTGAGACTTGGTACCTTTTCAGATAGGGTGTGCCCTGGATATTTTAGAGTGCAGATGTTTTTATACTTATAAAACATTAAGGAAAATTGTGTGTGTGTGTGTGTGTGTGTGTGTGTGTGTGTGTGTGTTTAGCTAGAACTTTATACGGGGGAAAACTCTGCTGTGGAGTACAGCTTTAATATGTAAATAAAAAATCAAAAGTAATTCTAGGGCATAACAATATTTATTATCCAAGCCAGAATTCACATTTAGAATAATAATAATGGCATTTGAATCAAAAGAACCTGAATATAGAGCAAAAAAATTGAAAACAGAAAAATTCTCTTTTCTTTTCACTCTACCTTCTTCCTGATGATCTTATTCAATTCCAGGCTTCAGCCCACATGACCGTGAAAACATATGAACTAGAAGAAAGACTTTAGCAAAGCTTTATCAAAATGTCCAACTGGGTACCTTGCACAGTTGCTTGCATTCAGCTGCCTGTCCGTAGTGCGTGCCATACTCCAGCTCCACAGAGCCAACCTGGACCCACCACTTCCCACTGCAGGCCTGTTCCCCACACTCATCACCAGCCAGCCAGTCTCCTAAACTAAGCCCCCAAGTCACAGGCCCGGTTCCTCTTCTATTCAGCCACTGCCGGGTGTTTATGTAATTGAGTAGCCTTTTTCTCAGAACCCTCTTTTGAATCCAGGCCTCCCTTCTCACTATCTTATGTCAAGAACCCCAGCAATGGAGCCCGCAAGGCCTTACTTCTTCTTCGACCCCTCACAACCAGGTCACACTTTTCCCGTCACCACGGCTCACTCTTCTGAAAGTCCAGCTCCTTGGTGCTCTTAGCTAAGTAAGTTATGACAGGTTTTTCAATACTTTACTCCTCTGTGTGTGTGACTTCCTCCTAATGGGATTTCTCTACTGCTCTCTCTACATATCCTCTTGGAAGCTGCCTCTGAACGGATGATCATTTTGGGCACTGGTTGAGTGTGGGCTGTGCAGGCAGAGAGACTGAGCTGAATTCTCCATCTACTTGCAAAGAGATGTTAGGGAAGTCCCTGCACTTCTTTTGCTTGGATTCCATCTCCATAAAAGTGAGAAGATGGAAAATGATATCTGTAAGACTGACAGGAGGCTTATGTGATAAAATATATATGGAACGGCTATCTCACCACACAGGGCCCTTCACAGCCTCTAAGGTCCTGCCAAGCATGCAGTGAATATATAATAACTATTATCTACTATGACCAGAATTTCCCAAGGCAGTGCTATTTCCCCACACTTCTGGTATCGCTGCAGAGAGGACTCTGGCATGTGAAGAACTGACTCATTTGGAAGCACTTCATAAATAACTAGGAAAAAAGAATAGAAGAGACTTCAAAGTTAAGGCAAGGAAAAATCCCTCGCTGGGGTTCTGAATTGAATCATTTGTGGAACAAGGCAGCAACTAAAATATAAAATTATCATTTTGTCTCCACTAGTCCTTTGTATGTGCTCAGCCATCAACCCTCTTGGGTGCTCTGTTCCCCCTTGGGCAGTAGAATCCTCTTAGTCACCTAAACTACAGGTAGCCTCGGCATGGTAGAGTCTCTGGTCCATGATTAACGTCCGAAACTGAATTTAGTGGTGTATCTTTTCCTTCCTCTGGCTCTACCCGTATCAGCCTAGAAGTTCATAATGATAAAAGTAAGTGTAGTGCTGAAGTGATGAACAAACTACAGCCTCATTTTTGTGAAGCTGACTAATTTTTTTGAAGGCAGACAAATGGTAGATTGGATTACAGTAGGACACAGTGTGACAGAGATATGCAAACAGAGGAAGGGGGCTGGAATCCAGCTGAGATCTGAGGAAGACTGCCAATACAAGATGAAACACAACCAAAACTGACTGTTGCAGGCCTGACAGCCCAGTTCTGGGAGAAAGAATCAGTGTGTGCAGAACAACGGAAGATCACAAAGACAGGTATGCTGTGAAGGGGATCAACATTTTTTAGGTACCAGTGCATGCCTTTGGCTAACTTGTAGTAAAATGATTGTGTTGGCTCCCTTCTTTGTGGTCAAATAACTGAGGACATCAACTTCAAAGGATGAATGTTTTATTGAGGTTCACAGCTTCAGGGGTTTCAGTCCATGGTCACTAAACCCAGGTGCTTTGGGTCAGTAGTGGCATGGTACATCATGGAAGAAGTGCATGGTAGAAGAAGACTTTCACAAAGGAGAGGGAGGGAGAGCAAGAGCGAGAGGGAGAGGGAGAGTGAAAGCGAGAATGAGAGAGAGCGAGAGAGTAAGAGAGCACCTGGGGACGAATATCTCCTTCGTGGGAATGCCACTAGTGATCTACCTTCCTTCCACCTCCTAAATGTGGCACAACCTCCCCATAGCATCACAGGCTGGTGACCGAAACTTTTTCCTATGAGCCTTTAAGGGTAGTTTAAGATCCAAACTATAATAATGTGTATGAAAACATAATCCTAAGAATTGAATATAGAATACATGTTATACTAGATTATATTAGATATGGAATAGATTAAAATTGATCTTTTTGAGTTCTACTGTTTACTCTCGTGTGATTTTGAGTAAACTGCTTAACTTCTTTAAGCCTCAGTTCCTTTTCTAACATATGGAAATTACTAGTCACCTCAAAGCTATCTAGTTTAGTAAGTATATGTGTAAAGTCTTTTTTTAGTCTATATGTGTTAAGTCTCTGGAGCTTAATTTTGGCTAGATAATTGTTAGTTCATTTATTGAAATTATCTCTCATTTATTTCCTGCTTTCATTTTATATCCAGGATAGATAAGAGGAGCAAAATCTATAAAGCAAAACCAAGAGCAGCATTAGAACTTAGGTATGAGACAGTATGAACCAGAATTACCATGTTGGCAGTGAAAACGCAGAGACAAACGACAGATATAGAAACTATTTCCTAAAAAAATGGGCTAGGTGTTTCCAGTGTCCTTCATTTTCAGTTACATTTTTATTTGCCCACTTGTGGTCATACTTTTTGTATGCTGGTTTGAGGGCCCATCATCATTTTCATGGTGTTTTGAATGTAGCTTTGTACACAGTTTGAGAACTTCAACTTGAAGTTATTCTGATTCCAAAAAGCCTGTATTAAAATGAGCTGCCACCTGGGAGATTATAGCATAGAGGCTTCACTGCTTTATTACCTGAGTCAATAATTGTTGGTGCCACAGTATCTCGGATGAATACATGGTATGTAATTCTGAACTGCTTTTGATTTTTAAAACATTAATTTGACTTAATGAAAATAGATGCCCACTTATATGAAGTGTTCTGCCTGGAGAGGGTGGGGGCTTTGAATTCAATCTGAATATAGGAGACTCATCAGAAGAAATACCGTAGAAAGAACATGAGGTCAGGAATCAGGAAACCTGGGTTTTTGTGTGCTGCTCTGATAATGCACATGGTAAACTAGCTGTGGTGCCAGGTATGGTGAAGCAATTGCTATGGTACTTTCTTTTCACCCTCCCCTATTCACTTGTTACCCCCACTGAATTTACTTGTTCAAACCATTAACCCTCAGCTGTCACAAAAGGATCAAGTGATAAAATATATGTGAAATGGTTATCATACCACACAATGCCTTTCACAGCCTCTACAGTCCTGCCAAGCATACAGTGAATATATAGTAACTATTATCTACTATGACCAGAATTTCCCAAGGCAGCACTATTTGCAGCAGGGAGAAAACTCCATTTCCATTCCTTAAGGATCCTGGCTGGACCCAAGAATTACAGTGACATTTGACCAACATAGTTATTTATATTATTCTTTCTTCTTGTGCACATGATCTGCTGACAGTGCACAGAGAGAATTCTATTAGTGACTTTGACCTAGAAACTGATTATTCTTTGTGAAAAGTCCTTTATGTAAAACATATTGTTTTAAAAATCATGAATGTTTACTAGCATTGCTCAGTATTAATGATACTTGCGATGCTTTATGGGACAGAATCCCTTGAACAGCATAATGTCTCAGGATAATTGTTTGTGTTACCTGTTGCTATGTTTATTCAATAAGTAGTCCCAGTAGCACGCAGTAGTCGGTCAATCACTAATGTGAATTTAATGCGAATATAAGGATGTGTTTGTTTCCAAGTTGATTGCTTTAGCTACAATTTGAAATTTTCATTCTAGGTAAGTGAACGTGTAGTAATCCATATGGCAATCTAAGATCTGCCTATGCAATGAGAAACTGGAGTGGGAAATTGAAATATTTTGAAAGGCATTCTATAGTCATATCATACCAAAAACTGTTTTTACCAAATGCCTAGAAATATGGTTCTGTTGTAAGATTTAACACGTAGAGCTGTTCTAACCCAAATCTGTGTTTTCTACATGTATTTTCAAACTATAAACTTAAAGAGGGAAGCTTTGAGCTAACTGCTGACTGAGAAATTTGCGGCGTTTTAAGTAATCATGAGTAGCTCACTCATTAAGAACTCCACTTTGTTTACTTTCACCAAATACCACAGGAGGCTGGAACATGACACCAAGTTACTTATAGGCGCAGGACTTTGCAAAACAACATTGAGTTGAAGACAGATTGACATTTTCAGCTAATGTCATGGGTTGGAAAGGTAAGCTAATTTGGGCTCATGTAAATTCAGAAAGGAGCTTTAGGTTTTACACTGCAAAAAGAAGGAAACCATCTCTAGGGACCCATTGGAACACTGAGCTGGAGGAGTCCTAGAGGCCCTGGTTTAAGCTGAGGCACCCTTGGTCAGGTGTTTGGTTCTAGAATTTAGAGACTTCTTGACATTTTGAGCTGACCATTCTTTGAGTTTGTCAGATGAATCTGCTCAGTGCCCAACTCCTTATGCCAAGATACATACATGTAAACTCTACATAAGAACATGAGAAAACACATATGTAGTCACACATGCAGTAGTACGCAAAACAAGGCTTGGAGGTACGAGTAAGAAAGGTTGTGTTTTGCTGCACTTCCGTTACTTAATGGATATTTGCTGTAAGATAAATCATGAAAAGGACTGAATACTTCTTTTTGTTCCTCTCTACCTTCTTCAGCCTACTTATTGCCCCACACTATGGCCCCTATGGACTCTGAGAGAGTTTACAGCTTTCTGCTTTCTTTGTGTGTTTGTTACATGCCTAGAACCTGCTGGAGGTTGGAGAGGCAGTAAAGCACCTTAGAGGGTCTTTCCCCCAGACCTCATTCTATGCAGTTGCTTCCTCCCTACACGGAAGCTCCTTCATCTGACTTTGTCTCTCAACTGAAGGTCATACATACTCTCAAGCAGACCATCTTCATGTGACTCTCCGTTACCTGTTGTTTCGTTTCTCATAGTGCCGTCCAAACTGACCAGCTTGGGGGCACCCTTCAGAAAACCTTTTTGGAATTATCTTAAATGGAATGTGTAACCTGTGTTACGCCATTTCCTTGAATGATGTAGTTAACAGACTTCCACCGAGAAGAACTCTTACGGTATTTCCTGGCTCATCAAGAAAGGGGATGATGGTGCGTAAGTGACTACTGCAATGAGCTTAGTAAGAGGGACGGGAGCCTGTCCAGAACTGGCCTCTTTGGAAGTTTCCACTCATGCTTGACATTGTGTGATTCTATTTGTAAGATATTGAAGGAAGCCTATTATATTTCAGAATTTTATTTCGCTTTTTGGAGTCTGGACAGGGATGATAAAGCAAATGTGGTTCAAAAGAAGGCACTGACAAGGTGTGCTTGTGAAAACCTGCAGTGATTCCACACACCGACAGTGGTTTTGTAACTCACATCTTTCACCTATTTTTTAGATTTTCCTCTAAGTATTATTATTTTTATGCTAAGTGCTCTTGAAAGTATAAACCAATACTTTCTTTATGTGACAATATATAGAGTACAAAGGACACACAATAGTCAGCTCTTGTTTGGCAATGAGGCAAAAATCTTCACTGCAAGTTATATTATTGAAAACTACGAATAGGACTCCGAGCATGCGTTCTCCATTTCAGGCCCCCTTATGTTCTTACCAAGATCTCAAGTTAAAATAAAGACTGGCTTATACTTATGAACTTTTAAAACAGCATTACCTTTGAGATTACCCATTTTCTTATAGTATGTAATTGGCAAAAAGGCCCAGCATGCTTATTTCAGCACTCACAACAGAGAGCCTTCTAGAATAATTTGGGGTCACTATTTTCCCGGTCAAGGTTTGTCTACTTCATTTGCAAAACAGATCAATGCTCAGAACTGATTATGTTGCACACAGTGAACAATGGCTTTACAGAAGTATTTGTGTTAGTAAAAGTTACTGGCATTCTCGATGGATGGTTTGCTTGCATGAGATTTGATCACTTGGCCATCTCAGTAACTGATAAAATTTGATGATTGGATCAGTTCAGTCTTTAAAAAATGATATTCTGTGCAGGGCCTTAAATCATGAGTCTCCTCAAAAATGAATGAACCAGAGCAGCTGCGACTTTTGCCTACAAGAAAACTAAACTGACCAGTTACTGGGACAAGAAATTTTATCTGGCCACAGGGTAATAGTAGTAAATGTCTTTGTAGTAGTGCCTTTGTTCTCCAGATTTCTTTCACACATGGTGAGTTCTGTTATCCTTGGGTGAATGTCATGAAATTCATAGGGAAAATGGTTTTTTCCTTGCTTTATAAGTGAGATATTGGAAGCAGGAATTGTTACTGTAAATGTAGTGCTAGATCTCTGATTTACTGGTTTATAATTAGGCTTTAATTTATACTTTAATGAAATACTCAGATTTAAATTCAAGTATGCCAAGTCACTTATCTCTGAGAGGGTGTACTCTAATCTTACCTAGGTCTTGAAAAACAATTAGTAGTTAAAGATGATGCTTTCCACTCTAAGATGGTGCTCAGTCTCAGCAAAGGCATTTTTCTTCATTCCGTGTTCACTTTTAAGGACAAATGTGCACAGACCATTGAACAGATGTGAAGTTTCACATCACTCACTAATCTTCTCCCAACGGCTTCCTATCTATTTCTTAACCCTGCAAAAAAGGCTAAGGATCTGGATGTTTTCCATGTGCACTTGGTTTTCAGATTTCAGAATGTGTGAATCAAAATACCACAGAAAAACAAGAGTTTTATACAGATAACTTTGATACTTCCAAGTCTCTTTCTTGTAATGAGCAAAAAGCCTTTTGCTGCATGTCAGAGCCCTCACACTGCTCTATACCCAGTATCCCTTCTGGGAAATGTATCCAATTGAGAGGTATCAAATAGAAAAATGTAGAGTAACTATACTTGTTCACAGTAAAAAGGGCTGGTCTCACTGATTTTAGTCAGTTTTAACAGCCTGGACTTTCAAATATTAACAAAGGTAGAATCTGATCTCCAAATAACTGTGCTGTGTCATTTTGGGAGAGATAATAAAGAAGCAAAAGACTGTGGTGGCTTCAGGGAGTAGTTTTCTATTTAAACTAAAATGATTATGTGGAAAATATTTTACATATGTGAAGATTTGCTTCAGCTTTTAAGTGTTGTTTATATGCATAAATATTTAAGATTTTGCTTTTGCAAAGGGAAACAAACTTGTCCCCTGAAGTATGACGTTAGAGGACAAGGAGTCAGAAGGCCTGCTTGCGTCCTGGCATTGCCCTGTGTTAGCTCTGTAGTCTCACTCAAATCTATTATCCGCTCTGAAACTAAGCTTCCTCCCTATAAAATTGAAGTAAACACAACAGTAATACCTATCAATCACACAAAGTTGCTAGGAGGACTAAATAAGAATGTGGAGAAGAGCAGCTGACATAAATAAGTTTTATTATAGATAGGGTCTTTTGAATAATCTCTAAGTAGAAAATGGTGGAAAAGAAATGACTCTTACAAGTTCAGACTTTTAGGAGTAGAAGAAAAGACATTTTTAGGAAGGCATAGAATAAATATATCCGTATGCAGATACTCCTTTTCTCAAATTGTGCAAGGCCTTGGATCTTCCTGGCATATATTGTAATATAACAGTTCAGAATATCAAGGCAGTCAAAGACTTTTTACTTCTACTTTTGGAAAAGAGGGGGCAATTTCCTGCATGTTTTACTGTACATGAAATTTTAAAATATACATTTTCCACATTGTTTCATTAAACCAGTAGAAGTTGCCTAAAAGCCTCTGGGCCACCATATCTATGACTCTGGGTACCTGGGATGTCAAATCTGTCTTTTGAAGGTGGAATGCAGGGAGCTTCACACTTGTGACACCAAAGGAAGTAGACTGAAGACTTCCTTATGGGCAATTTCTTCTGTCTGCTCTTCCTTCTTCAGGAAGTATGGTAGGTCTACCAGGTGAAGAAGCCATGGGTTCATCTAAATCGTATTTTTCTTCCCTCACCCTCTGATTGATGCTGCAATATTCATCTATTTTTTTTTTTTCTGACTACAGAAATCAAAAGGAGCACATTTTCAGTAATTCGCAAGGGTGAATACGATCTGGGCTCAGTCTCGCTGTCATAATTTTTCAATCGTGTGCCGTTCTCATTTTTATAGTCGTTATGTACATAGGATGAGTTGGTGATAATTATATTTACAAGAATCACCCCTCACAAAAAGCACTTGTAAGGAGAGGATGGGCTACACTGCACACGGGGCTGCTCTCCTCAGAGAGGGTCTCCTACCAGGAGCCCATTCAGGAGACAGAACGAGTTCCTCCTTCAGTGATAACCATGAAACCATCACCATAGTGGCTCATTCCAAACCAAATGCTTTTGGATTTCTTACCGGTAAGAGAGGAAGGGCTGAAAATTCTGTACCATTGACGATAAACCAAATTAGAGGCAGCCATGAAGAAGGAAGGTTGGAAATTTGGATTAATAGTGGGCGGGGTTTGGATTGAATATGGATGGCGGATCAAGCTCAGAAAAATTTCCGGGGGTAAAGGACCATGGTCGACAAGTGAGTCATATTTATGAGAGAGAACCCTCACCATATCTAGCATTTGAGTGATGCCTCACAGCACACAGAGCACTCATGCATATCAGACTGCCCTTCACGACCTTAAGAAATCTGTGAAGAAAGTATCATTGTTTCCACTTATTAAATAAGGAATCTGCCTTGTTTAATTATTTAATTTGCTTAGGCCCCCATGGCTAACAAGTGACAGAAATAGATATTGTAACCCCATCTAGAGCCTTTCATCTGGTACCACAGCTGTCCTGATGGTTGTCTTGGCAATGATGATAATGCCTTCTTATTTGTATTAATTGATTTATTTTTTATAATCACCTGTCTTGGTTACTTTTCTCTGGTTGCTGAGACAAAATTCCCAACACCCAAAACGAAGAAAGGAAAGGTTTATTTAGCTTACAGTTTGTGGAGGTTTCAGTCCAAACTTGGCTGCTTCAGAGGCAGAGTGGCACATGGCTGAGGGCAAACTGTTCAGTGCAGCAAACAACCAGCAAATGTGTGGAATTGCAGGCAAGCAGCCTCTTTCTCTCCTCTACCTTGTAAACAGCCTGCTCCCACCCAGGGGGCGTGTAGCTCTCACACAGTCTCCATGCCCAGCTTTTCCACAGGCTCAGGATGTATACAAAGTAAGCACCCTGGCTTCTTGCTGAATCACATAGTTAACCTTTTAAACTTCCCAAATTAACACAATAAACAACATCCCAGGAGGGTAAGGGCATGTCCTTTTCACCCCAAGATCTAAAACTGCTGAATTACTCAGCTAAACCTCCAGACTCCCCAAGTTGACACAATGTATCAACCATAACACCACCTAAGACTAAGAAATGAAACTTCTGGTGCCAGTTTTGAATTCTGCTTTATGGGGCCAATGTGAAAAGTTGAGGTCCTTTTATTGCTGTTTAGTTATTTTTTGAATGGAAAATATGACTTGATTTCTTATCTGTTATTTGTCAAATTATTTAAGCCACCACTTGAAAGCAAAGCTCTGTGTAAAATCACCCTGGTGGTCCTTTTCTTGCTTTTCTCTCAAGAAAGACTTTCACAGTTGGTTGGCCAGTTTGTTATTACAAAAGTCAAGTAATTTATGGGACAGTAGTGATTTAAAAGTTGGTTCTTTACTATAATGAAGAGATACTGTTTTAACAAACACCAATTTAAATGTCTTTGATTTCTAGAGTCTCCCTAAACCAGTCAATTCAGTAACAGCCATAGTTCCTACTGTCACTTGAATGATGCTAAAAATGGAAGGAATATTTTGGTAAGAATATGAAAGATCAACCAATTATGAGAGAAGTGCAGGATTATTTTGTTCCCTAATCACAATGCTATAAAGTGAGGAAGGATCTAAGTTGGCTTCATCTGGAGGAAAATTACTCGCTTGTTATTATGGAGTGTTAGAAAAGGACATCTGCTTCTGAACATATGTCTAAAACATGGAAGAACCGTTCTCCCTGCAAAGGGTGAAATTTTAAGACTTGCCAGGATTTTAAGTAATCATGTAAATAAATTCAGTGGTTATTTTCATAAGGAAAGATTTCAACATGGTAAGAATTGGAGGGGGGGAGGACACAGGACATTAGGCCCTTGAAGAGACAAGGTAATACACCATTAGGGACTAAGAAGTGAGGCAGGGGTTGGTTCCTGAACTGTCTGAAAATAGTCTAACAACACTCTTGCTCAGATCCTTATCTAACACAGACAGGTTTAATATCCTGCGACAAATTGTGAGACAAAGCACATATAACTTTTTAGATTACTTAGGCTTCTGATACTGCAGTGTGGACAGACTGGTTGTTTTGCTTTGTTTGTTAGGGACAGTGAACTAGAAAGTCTACTAAAAATTACTTATTGAGAGTGAAGTTTGTCTCTAGGAAAATAGTGTCTAACTATGCCAAACTGTGCAACAGACACGGTTAATCTTGGGCTTTTCTTACTCCTACTCGCCTTTTGTGCCCATGCCCAAACCTTTGTCACGCTTCCCATTTTCTTAGTTCTCATTTTATCATCCTATGGTTCAGGTCTGATTCCTGAACGCAGAGCCTTGTGGGGAGCCCAAGTAGGTCTGCTCCTGACTGTGACCCTATTCCACTCTTGCTTTTCTGTTTTTCTCTCAGTTAAACATGCGTTATCTTGGGTCTTAGGACCCCAGGGCTTTGCTTTCTGCCAGATGAGAGTTTACCCATGACCCACCACTTCCCAAGCTGTACTGAGAGTTTAACAGCTAAAACTAAGCATTCTTCCAAATTTTAATAGATATATTTTGGTTGTCCCTAGCCTGTCTTTTCTCTGATGCTTCTTCTAATCTCTCTGCTCTCTGAATGCCACAAATTAAGCATGTTTCCTTCGTGATGCCCTCTGGCATAAGCTTTGTGCATTGGTGGCAGCTGACTGAAACATCTGTAACCATAAAATAGGTCTTGCCCTTTAACATGTGTGTGTTAAGTATTTTGCCCCAGCAATGGAAAACCTACTAACATATGTTCCTTTCTGTCATGTGTGATTAGAGATAAGAATTGTCGTGTTGTAGTGCAAATCCAGCATAGTGACATTTAACATACAGGGTTTGGTGAATTTCACAGAAATCATTCAGCCAGTTTTATCAAATCTATTTATCTACTCATGCATTATGGGATTTTCTTGATGATCATGATAAATGGTAGAACAAAAACATGTTTTTGAAGGCTCAGCCTTCATCATGATGCCAAATATGTATAGCTCTTAAATTCATTACTGATGAAATATACTCTTAATAATTTGTCTTGTTAACTTTATAATTTTTCTTCTCTATGATTTATATTCCTCGCAGAAGCTGCATGCCTGTTTCTTCTCAAAATATTAAGTGTGATGCTTAACATTTTCTATAATTTCTAAAGTGTCATGTCATTATTATAGTGCTCCTACAGTACAATTATTTTAATTGAAAACTAATCTAATTTTCTGAACAGTATGATTCTAATTCTGGTAATTTCCCTCAGAAGATGGAACTCATAGTCTATCCAGCATAACTGTCAAGCTGATTCTTGGAGATAATTTTTTGATAGAGTTGTCTTTTGCTATTTTTCTTAATCCCTTGGATGGGTCTGACCAGGGATGATGCTGGCCAATGGCCTGGAAAGTACTGTACAGAGAATTGTCTCATGCTCCCACCCAGTTATCTCCAAAACCATCTAGAGCATAACCTCTGACATCTGCACCAGGGAGCTCTTCCCATGCCTCAGTGGTCACTAATGAGATAAACTGAAGCTGTGTGAACACATTTGTTTACTTATATTGACTATGATTATCTTACAGAGAAAGCCAGTACATCTACAGGTATTCAGGTCTTCACACACACCTGGCCTTCTATCCAAGGTACTTCATGACCTCAAAGGCCTATTCAAAACATCATCTTTGTTTGGAACTCAGGACCCCCTGGCATTCCATCCTTCATGTACAAATGCAGACTTAGGCAGCCTGTCCCTATACTATACAGTTTTTTTCTTATTGAGATGTACATAGCATTAGGTGAGTGGTCTCTGAACTGTGCAACTAGGACCACTGTTGTGGAGTGTAAACACTAAAGGATGCCCTACTCCAGGCTTCTGCTCATCCTACTCTAGTGGATGAAGGGTTGTAAGCTGATCCCTGAATTCTCTTTTTAGTGGCTATACTTCCCAAAGTAACCATGAATTCATCATCTGAACACATTCTGTTCTTACTGATCATGCCAAATAGTGTCATTATCCCCAGTTGGATAGATTTGCCTTCTAATTAGTACCACTCAAAAATATATTTCAAGTGCAATAGTTACCGAAAAGTTTTCAATTTTTGGTGTAAAGAACTCATTCTGGCATTATGAGGCATTAATAGATATTCTGCAAAAGAATTTTATAAGATCAAGCATGTTTGAATAATAATAAATATCATCACTGTTGGTGTCACCATAGGAAATATTTTAGTAAAGATTCTAAGAAGTCATAACAGTAGAAAGACCTGTTAATTTTGTTCAGTTTAACACCTGTGAAATGTATTTGAGCAAATGTCTAATTTTTACTTTACCTCTATTAACAATATTGCAACAGTATGGTGTGAAATAAATCTAGGAAAACAGTTTTTGCATCAGAGGTCATTTTGGAGTCATGTAGGTAGCTATATTATTTGGGTAGCTTAACATTGCTATACCTCAGTTTTCTTTCACGTGAAGTGGAGATTACTTTACCAACTTTGTAAGGCTGGTATGAAGACTGTGGTAGGGCCCATTCTCCAGAAAACAGAATCAATAGGTTACACATGCACAAACATTTACTCCATGCATTTGGCTCATGTGACAATGTAGGCTGAGAAGTTTAAACACCTGCAATTGGCATTTACAGCTGGAGACTCATGACAGATGTCATTTAGCTCCAGTGGGAACTTGCAATACTGAGCCCCTGGTGTTAGTTATAGCTTAGAAGATAGCAGGCTCAAGACCCAAGAAGTGACAGTGTTTAGGTTCAAGTCTGAAGGCCAGAAAAGGCCCATGTCCCTTCTCAAATAATTTAAACAGGAGAAGTTTTATCTTAGTCAGTTCTTTTGTTCATTCTTCAGCTAACAGGATGAGGACACTCCCATGAGGGAGGGTCATCTGCTTTATTTATTCTATTAATTCCAGTGTTAGTCTCCTCCAGATACACCCTCACAGTCATGCTCAAAATAGTGTTTGGCCAAATGTTGGAGTCAAAGTGACTGAGTTAAATTGACACCTTCGATTAACTCTCACAAGAAACCAATGAGAAATTGTAAGTAAAACCCTTGTACAATGCTTGAAACAGAGTGAATAGTAGTTGACGTTGGGCATTGTTATGATCATTGCCACCATCAGCACTAGCATCATTATCTCAAAGACTAAGATTCTGAGATTCCACTTCAAAGAGAAAAACCTCTGATGAGGAAAGAAAGCTAGCCAGTAAATGATTTCCTCTTATGCCCAGTGACTACAACGTTCTGAAGCCCATTTTGCATAACTGTTTGGGGCTCTCCAGGGAGATGCAATCCCCATTGCTCACAGATGTGACTAGGTTCAGAGCTTGTCTTTGGACTGAATTCCTTCCTTCCCCAAATCCAGGGCCCAACTCCTATTACTTAGGATCATTTCCCAAAATGTATTTTGCTCACAAGCTTTAGTCTCAGAACCTACTTTCTTTCTGAAGCTAAGATAAAGACAAACAGCAAACTCTCAAGAGAAGAGCTAATAAATACCCCCTATACATATCTAGTCCTGTTCCAGTTACTAAAATGAAAGTGTAGAAAAAAGTATAACGGTAACGACTGTAGCATACATGAGAATTGTTTTTCAAATCGTATTCAACCCAGAAGCTTTTCTAACAGGAGTCTTGGCAGTTTCCAAAAGTTCATTAAATCCTAAGGAAAAAAAAACATTCTGAGGGAGTGATAAGCAGGCTATTGACAGGCAGAGCTATCTGCACAAGACTTGCACTTACAGATCTTGTATGAATCCGTGCTTTCTCAAACTGAGAACAACTCTGACTTTGAAGTCTATCTTTGAATCACTGTGGGCAGTGGCTGCAGTTTCTACATTGCTCTGTGTTAGCCCCAATCGAAGGCACAGACCACTTGGCATGGACTGACATGGAACTGATAGTGGCCAGCGTTGGAATGGAGATGGCAGTGAGTGGATTCCACATAAACAGAATGACAAGAAAGGGGGGCTCGCATTCCCTTTCTTTTTAATATTAAAGAGAATTAAAAAATCAAAAGAGCAACAACATACATAAAAATAAAACAACACACAAACAATAAAAATGATACAGGGTTCCAAAACAAAATGATAGAAATTCACAGTGGTTGTTATATTATGTATTATCTTCAATGAAGTTGCTCAGATTATCAGATGTAAGAATGCAAGATTGATTACAGCATTAAAGAGAATAATAATAATAATAAAAAACATTAGAAAGGATACAGAGCTTCACTCAACAAGATGGTAGAATTCACTAATGGTGGTTCCATTGCATATTGTTGTCCTCATATTAGTTGCTCAAATTACCAGATAAAATGAATATATATACTACTCAGAGGAAGAAATACAAGTGGCAAATAAATATATGAAAAAATGTTCAACATCATTAGTCATTCAAGAAATGCAAATTGGCGCGGCGGGATGGTCCCTCCCATCTCCTGACCCTGCATGGCTCGCGGGCAGCTGTGGCCAGAAATTGGCCTTTTTGGCGGCTGCAGAGCGGGGCGGACTCGGAGCCCGCGCTCCTTGGGCATACTGGGCTAATCTGGGTTGTGGACCGGGGTCCCACTCAGGTCCCCATCCCTGCAGCCGGCGCCCTCCTCGGCCTGAGCACGGGCACTGTGGTGGCTGCGGTCGGCGGCTCCTGCGAGAGTGCCGAAGAGGCGGAGAAGCGCCGGGTAGTGGCGGATCGCAGACGGGGCACGAGATATTGGCACTTTGGAGCTCTCCTGCCTGTGCGGATTCCAGAACGGGTGAGCCGATTGCACGCAGCAGCCGGATCTCTGAATTGGGGAGAAGCTCGACCCAGGGAGATACACCTGAGCGGCCCTCCTGCCTGCATGATCCCAGTGATGGGTGAGTTGTTTGGGCACCCCGGCCGGATTTCTGAGTTGGGGAGAAGCTCTGCCCAGTGAGAGACATCCGAGTGGCCATACTGACTGCACGGACCCTGGGATGGGAGAGCTGGGTGGGCGTCCCGACCGGATTTTTGAGTGGGGTAGGAGCTCCACCCAGGGGGGAACACCTGAGAGGCCCACTGCCTGCATGGTCCCCAGGGCTGTGAGCTGTTTATGTGCCCCACTCAGGTCTCTGGGTAGGGAGTAGCTCGACCCACAAAGCAGCATATGAGCAGCCTATTGAGTGGAACTCTCAGCAGAAAGCTTAAGGTACATTCTCCCGAAGAGAAGGAGTCACTGGTGCAGCCTTTGCAACAGACCTTTGCCTGGTGAACTGCCTGGGTAATTTATAGCTCAATATTTTGAATCTGATACCCAAAAATGGGAAGACAGAAGAACAAAACGCAGTCTCAGAACTCAACCCCACCCAGAACAAGTCCTGGATGCGAGGATACAGGGTAACTAGGAAGCCACATACCTGCAAGTTCTGAAACGATTGCATCCGAAATAAAGAAATGCAAATTAACACTGAGATTCCATCTCACCCCAGAAAGAATGGCTGTCATCAAGAAGTCGATCAATAACAGGCTGGAGGTGCTGTGGGGACAAAAGAACCTTTCTTCACTGCTGGTGGCAGTGTAGACTGGTGCAACCTCTGTGGAAATCAGTGAGGTGATTCTTCACAAAACTAGGATTAGAAGCCCCACTTAACCCAGCTATTCCCCTTCTGGGTATTTTCCCAGAAGAATTAAAAATATCAAGCTCTATTTTTGCTTTTATTTTTAAAGATCTACCAACTATGCCAACTATGTAGGCTTTTGTTAAATGCTTTCACAAGGAGATGTTGGCTTCAGACTCCCCAGCTGCAAGGTTTTTTTTTTTTTCTATAGATATAAGTTTAAATGCAATTGTTAGATAAATCATGGAAAATTCAGCCTAATCTGAATCTTTATTTTAATTGATTTTTTTTCTTTTCTCTAAAGATGTAGTTACAAGAAACTATATTTTGTTGAGATTAAATAATGGATAAGATGGGTCACAAATGATAAAAGAGACCGTGAACCTGCTGCTGAGGAGAGGTGGGTGCTCCCATTCTGAATGGAACTCTGCTGTGCTCTCGTTCCTGGTAGTGTAGGCCCCGCGGTGTATGGCAGTGAAGCAGAAAAGAACATGACGAACAACTTTTCTGCATACATTTTTGTGCTTTCCTGAAAGATAACTCAATGTTTCCTAGGGTGACAAATGGTGTGTTGCATGCTAGCTGCTCTGGGACAGTGGAGTTGAGAGCCAGGGAACAAAATACAGTTCATTTTTCATGGGGCTGGAAGGTGTCATTTTTCTCATTCAGATTTCTGAAAGGGCTTACTGGTACTTCAGCACGACAATTTAAGATGAAATGAAAACAGGGAGAGAGAAGAATAGGGAAAGGGTTTTAAATAAAATGTGAGTTTGGGGAAAAATTGAAATTTTATCTAATGACCAGGAAAAAAAAATGACGTTGCGTCTACTTCATAGCCTCTGATGCTACCTGCCTTACCCTTTCCCAGTTTACAATGCTCTTTTCCATTGCTAAATAATCTCTTTTATATCTTTTTAAACAGGACCCAATTAGGTTACCTTGAATTTGAAAACAAAAAACCACTATGCCGGCATAGCAGTATGCACACCATGTATTCCCCAAACAGGATTGGTTCTTCTATATGATTTTTAAAATAGTTTATTTTTCATAACCCATATTATTACTTTTTTGATTGCATGAGTGTTATGCTTGATACATTGTGTCAGTTTGGGGACTCTAGGAGTTTAGCTGAGTGACTTAGCAGGAAGCCAAGGTGCTTACTTTGTATATATCCTGAGCCTGTGGAAGAGGAGGGCATGGAGATTGTGTGAGAGCTACACTCCCCCTGGGTAGGGGTAGGCTGTTTACAATGTAAGGAAAGGAAAGAGGGTGTTTGCTGTCATTCCTCCTTTTTGTTGGTTATTTGCTGCCATGAATGTTTGCCCTCTGCCATGTGCCACTCTGCCTCAGAACCAGCCAAGTAAGGACTGAAACCTCCACAAACTGTAAGCTAAATAAACCTTTCCTTCCTTCATTTTGGATGTTGGGTATTTTGTCTCAGCAATAAGAGAAAAGTAACCAAGACAATGAGCAATATACATAAAAATATAAATAAAAGGAACAGGTCTGTGATTATAACATTCGATTGATAACTCTTTGTGTTAATCACTGTTTCTTTGCTGGGGTGAAGTACCTGACGTACTCAGTTTAAAGGAGGAAGGGTCTATTTTGGCTAATGGTTTGAAAGGTTTCAGTCCATGGTCAAGTGGCTCCAGTGGCAAAAGGAGCTTGGCAGAAGAAAGCTGCTCACCTGTGGCAGCCAGGTAACAGAGAAAGCAGGGAGAGCGAGGGGGCTAAGGACAGGGTAAACTTTTCAGAGGCATGAAGTACAGTGACCCTCTTCCCCTAACGAGGCCCTCATATCCTATTCAGCTCTGAGCTCACCAGTGGATTGAGTCATTAATGAGGTTAGTGTCCTCACGATCTAATCACCTTCTGAAAGCCCCACTTCTGAACACATGGGACTTTGGGGAACATTTTGATTTAAACCACAACACCCCTTTAAAATGTTACTATTTTCCTCAGGCTGGAAGGTGGCATATGGAAGGAGATGGGTCTTTTGTGCTTCCAAATCAGTTGGAGTAATTTTTAAAAATGCAGCTATCTGGTGTCTTCTGAAATCCTGCTGAATCACTATTCTTGTAGAGTGGGTCTTGGGGCTAAAGCTATAATGTGTAATGCAGGAAAGCTGTACACTGAAGTTTGTGAATCTTTTCTCCAGCAGACTTTTGTGTGTGTGTGTCCAGAAGGGGTAGGTAAGGGAAAAAGAATAAATCAATTTTAAAAGAAAATTGATGTAGCATTCACTATTTTGTACATTTATTCTCACAGTATTTAAATATGTTTGTAGTGTTTAAGGGGGACAGGCACCACAGGCCACAGCCATATTAGCTACATTGAGCCATGATCCTTTCTTTTGGGATCTTAAATTAGATCTGTGTATGACATGAGGGGAAAGTTTTATATCCCAAGTCCTTGTATAGTCTGAGAATGAGGGAGAACATTTTATTCAGCCTTCTTCTTGTGTTAAATGACTCTCGCCACTCACAAACAGCTGGCTAGCAGCAGGTCCATGAGCAGAACTAAGATCTCTGAGTGCCTGTAGCAGGCAGGCTAAATGTCATGCTTCTCTCCTACAGGCTAAATGTCATGCTTCTGTCTATGAGGTTGCTTTACTGAATAAATGAACAATCTACTTTTTCTAGATGTCCGGGGGAAGAAGGAACAGAGTGATGTATATCTTGTTAAAAGACAGTACTAACAATACTTCCCTTCCCTCTTTCTCAAACATTTTTGCCGTTACTCTCAACTTGTTGGTCAAACCCATAACTATATTTTATTAGTTCCAATGGTATTGTATTTCAAGTATATTTGCTAGTACTTATTTTTCCAGGTGTTATGATCTGTGGTGACTTTGTTGTAATCGTTCTTGTTATAGTAACAATACTTCAATTATGGCAATTTTCTCATTTGTTTGATTAACTTATGGACCAAGAAAACATCTTCTATAAGTAAAAAAAAAATCTCCTCTAAGTAATTTGTTAAGTGTTTTCAGAGTGAATGTTTCATTATACATATACCCTCTCTGTCATCATATAGTAGTCTCATTTCTTCTTAGTGCCTAGTCTGTTCTTTACAAATATTTTATGAATGTATATTTTAATAATTGAGTTCTTTACTGAGATGGTTGCTGATAGTTGTTTACACACTGTTGGAAAATTTGAAAACAAAAACCAAAACACAAAAACAAAAAATGTGAGAATTTAGAATCACTAACTTAAGAATTGGTCTTTTATATGAGTTTTGTATGAGAGATAGACTCTTGAGAAACAGTCCAAAATTTTAGCCTTTCCTTATTTTAGTAAAATATTGTGATAGAGATAATTCCAGCAGAATAAAACTTGATTAAGTAACTTTTTATCACTTGAGTAAAAATTAATAATATTAGAGTTTCCCCCAAGATAAGCAGCAGGAATATTTTGTTTGTTTATTTTGAGACAGGGGCACATTACATTCCTCAGCCTGATCTCAGAGTCAGGCTTAGGGTTTCCAGGTGCCTTAGCCTTCCAAGTGCTAAAACTATAGTTGTGAACCATTATGTATTTCTAGTAGTAGTTTAGATTCCATGAGACGGGTAACTGCATTTTTCTATAATTTAGTAACAATTTAATAAGTGCTTAATAAATTGAGGGGGAAGAAGGTAAGGGAAAGGGTATTAAAAATGACTTAAGATGTGTTATGTACATATACCGATTCCCCACAAGGAATGTAAACATTATGTATTAAAAGTATACTAATAAAAATTTAAAAATGAAAAGCAGTAACAATAAATGAAAGCTAATGCTTACACACATAGAATTTGCATAGCAATATTTCACAAACTTAGCAATGAGAAATTGAGAGAACAGTAGCATTTTATGGGGAATTCATGGTAAAATAAAAGACTGATGCCACAGGTGTCCTCTCCAGGGGATGGGCCTTACCTTAGTGGGTTTAAATAGGGTGAAAGATGTCCTCACTTCTCACCAGTTGGGGATACAGTACTTTTAAACTTTCATGCTTATAATTTTGTAATAACTTCAGATAGTACAAAACAAGTCACAAAGACAAATTTCACAATGTTAGTCTAGTAGTCAACTAGGTATTTATTATAAAGAACTTCTCTCCAGGAGAGAGGAAAGCTACAATTAATGTAAAAATCCAGTGCCACTGAAATTCTCTACAGAGGTAGAGAGGAATGGTCATTGAGGTTAGCCAGCCCTTGAAAATTAAAGTGATTTCCTCACTGCTCCTGAGGAAATGGTTCAGGCAAGAAATGAGAAATTGGAGTGAGTGATACAGTATGAGAAAGTGGAAAATGAAGCCTATCAGAATAAGGTGTGTACACATTAAAAGGTTTCCCAAAGAACCAATCAGAAGTGTGGATAAGTTGTGGCCCAGAATATTCAGTGATTACTGGTTTAATATAGAGAAATTGTAGAGCCTAAGGCAGGGTGGATGAAAGAAATGAAAAGTATCTGAGGCTCCATGAAGAGAACTCTGAAGAAACCCTCCAAATATTCATCCTTTCAACAAAATGTCTTGAATATCTTTGACGTGCTAGTTAACTAATGCAGTTCTGCATACAGCAAATTCTCCAAAAGATACTGGTTAGAATGAATGTGAATAATGAAATAGGATGATATTAATATGATTCAGAACAAACTTTCCAGATATTTTAAATAATAAACATCCCATCCTAGTTTCAAAACAGGACATCAGAGATGGAAGTAGGATTTTGCAGTAAACAAAGAATTGTGTTAAGACTTATATTCGAATTCAAAGTTGGGTCTCTTTCCTAAAGCATATGTAATATGACACAGTCAGTGGTTGTACTATGGAATTTCCAGTGAACTGAGTAGGTTTCCTCTTTCAAGAATGTTTAAAAAATATTTTAAGAATATATACTTGATAATTTTTAAAGATTTTTCTTCATATATTTTGTGATAATTTTGTGTCAATTGGACCAGGCCCAGTGATGACCGGATAGCTAATAATATACTATTTCTGAACATGTCTGTGAAGGTGTTCTGGAAGAGAGCTGGTTAAGAATCAGCACACTGAAAAAGAATACCCATCATCATTAGTGTGGTGGGCATTATCTAATATATGCAGGGCCCTGACAGAGTGAAAAGTGGAGAAAATATTAATCCTCTCTCTTAAACTAAGGCACCCATCCCCTCCTGCCCTTGGGTGCAGGGGTTCCTGGCGTGGGGCCTTTAAATTCAGGACTTATACCAGTGAGCCCTCTTGTTCTCAGGCCTTGAGACACTGACCTTTGTCCTCCAGCTTGAAGACAACAGTATTGTGAGACAGCTCCATCTACAAAATCATGAGAGATAATTCCCATAATCAGGCTCTTACATATTTCTCACTATTTTGTTGGTTATGCTTCTCTAGAGAACCCTGTGAGATTTTTTATACTGTCCTTTTTATTGGTTTCTATTTCTCTCAAAAATCACTCTTCTTATGATCAATTTTATCAGTTTACCACCTCTGAGCCTATTGTCTTTACATTATCTTCTTTCTTAATCACCTCCTCTGCTGGTGACATGTCCTAGGCTGTTGCTCAGATAGGATGGAGTGATGCCAGTGGCCTCTGTCCTCTAACAGGTGGGAAGGAGCACTATGCTTGTGCTTGGGATACTAACAGTGCCTAATGTCATTGGTCAAATCTGCTATTCCAGCATTGCAGAGGATGGCCTTAGAGGGTACCTGATGATAAAACAGGCCAAAAGAAGGATGGATCCTGGTTGTGGAGGATATATCTGGGAAACCAACATCTCATACAATTAGAAGAATTTGATAGTCATAGAGAAGAAGCAAAATGTTAAACTGAGCAAACAGCTAAAGATTTAGAGGGAGAAAATTAGATCTACTGGTGAACTCATAGTCACAGAGTAGTTTTATAAACACAAGGTTAAACCATAATCTCAGGTCCAGTTCCACCAAGCATGACTCTGAATAGAACATCTTCTTACAGGTAGGATTCAAATACAATACGACTCTGGCTCTTTCCATTCCTTATACAGAGAAATGGATAATTAGTCTTATGGAAGACAAAGCTGAATTTTGCAAGGTACAGACAATGAAGACATATTAAGTGTATTTTCCCACTGTTTTTTCATCTTAAAGAAGTTAAAGTTTTGATGTGTATTCTATTCAACAGGTATCAGGTCTCAGTCTCGTGTCTGTCTTTGAGATGTGTTTGCCAATATTCTAACATGGGCTTTGAAGTGATTAAGAGGAGTTAATACTCCTACCAAATGAAACTTTAAAACATATGATAATAATGCCTATTTAGTACTTGGCTTAATGAATCCCAGTTAAAAGAGGTAGTGTTAGTCATTTCATACCCAGGAAAACCTCATATTAACTGGGAATATCTGTACATAAAATTTGGACATTCATTGTCCAAAGCATGTCACAGTGATTCTCTGGAGGCTTCAGTCACATCAGTTCCCACTGATCTATGCATTATGACCTAAGTTTTATTAGTTTTAAGGACAAGCATTTATTTCATTTTTCTTCTAAATAATTTTAATACTTACTGCTCATCTATATGACTGTGATTAGAATCAAAGTGTGCTTATTTATGTGTAATTTTATAAGGAGATAAATACAGATGGAATTCTGTAGGGAGTGGCTGAACTTGGAAATCAGTCACACGTCTAGGGGCAAGGCAAGGCCAGTCTGAGAATGAAGACAGCCCAAAGCAATCAAGCTATTTCAGTCCTAAAGCACCTTGCCTGAGACAATTCCAGTCATTAGTCACTAGGCAAACCTGTGTTGCATGCTACTGACTCTGTTAAATGTATAAATAAATGCTCCTATGGTGGTTGAGCAGTTCCTTTCTTCCCACCCAGAGACAGGGCTCCACCTGACCTCAGCTTTCATCCCTCGTCTTTATTCCTTCATCTTCTCACCATTTCCCCCCAGGAACATCAAAAGCTGCACTTGTTTGTGGCAGACTTCTATGAGAGCACTCCCAAGTTTCACTTCATTTAAGCAAGCATAGAGCTGGAAGAATTCAGGCTGAATTTTACTATTGTTTATTTTCTGGCTTTCAAAGACAATGTTGCTGCAGATTTTTGCAGAGGTGTGATGGTAGTCTAAAATGTCAAGTGAATACAGTCTCTGATCTGAAGGATAACTACAATGGACAGTCTTCATTTTGTATGTGTGGCTTATTTTGAAATAACTTCTTTCCAAAGAAACCCAAGGAAACATGTTTCTAAATTTATAATTATAAATTTATTTTCTCTATCAGGAGCTGAAGGAACTCAAGTAATAATTTGGGCTTAGACAAGTTGCAGAGCAGATGGACAGCTGTAACCTAAAGCTTACAAATGTGCAAAACAGGCCAGTAAGTTATTCCTGTTTTCATCTTCATAATTTAAATGAGAAATAGTTTGAATATTTATGCTCAAATGTGTTTGTTTTAAGAGCAAATAATAGGTAATTTCCAGGTTTTGTTACGTTCTGTCAGTTGGAGAATTTGGAGCTTTTTACTAACTTTGTATGCAGTGGTGGCTTAACATCAATTCTATTCTTTTATTGCACTGCATTATAAGCTAGAATGTAGTTGGCTGCTTTTAATTTCATGCCTCTGATTGAAAATTTCATGGTTGAAACGAACTCTACCTAACAGGTAAATAAATTTGACCCAGATCTGAAGTAAGCACCTCCACTATGTCGAAAACAATGTGAGCATCTTCCCTGATGTACATGGGCGTCTGTGACAGTTAACAAACGTGTCCTGTTCCTTGGTGCTCTGGCATCTAATATTAGCTCAGCCTTAAAGGAAAGTCTGGAAGGCAGCATTGCTGCCCTACAGGCAGTAAACACTAATGCATGTGGGCTTGGAATACAATAGTCCATAGAGAGGGTTTTCATTAGGGCTAGGGACGCCTTCGTCAAAATGATCTTTCCATAGATTGTATTATGAAATCACTATGCAAACAATATATGTAGAAAAGTCTGATGAATAATTTTAGAGGTATCAGATTTTCAGATACTCAAAAGGTGACTTTTTAAAAAATCTGAAATCATTCTGCTTTTTCTGTTTTTTCTTTTTCTTTTTGTATTTTTTTCTCTCATTTTTCTCAATCCTTGAACGTGTTCTTTTTTCCTCCAGATGCTTGTCTTAACTTTAAGAATTTCTTTCTCTTCTAAGGAAAAGGTGAGAGATTCTGTCAAAATAATAAGAGCCTATAGAGTGTACAGTATTTTGACTTATTTTGTGCCTTGAAATATTTTGCATATTTTCACATATTGGCAAGTGGAAATTTTTTATTATTTTTCTCTTCACCAAAGAAATTAGTTATTTCTTAGAGTCATAAATCAAAATGTTTGTTTTTGGATTGAGCCAATTTTTATATATTATATTAATGAACTCTCCATTTTATTTTTTTGCCTTAAAGTAAAGAGTATATTGACTTGTTAAACCTCAAACAATAATTTAAATTTAGTAAAAGCTAATTAGAGAATTGGATGCAAGGTATAAAGCCCAAATGGGGGTTGAGATAGGCACAGGAAAAAAAGATTAAAGTTTAGTGGATAGAAAAGTAGGAGTTGGCCTGGAAAAACTCAAGATAATATCCCAACGTCTCTTCTCGATATTAGGTAGAGTTAGATTCATTAAAGGTCTTAAAATAGGTTGGCATTTATAATTTTCAAATGATTATTTCTTTAATAAAAACACTTCCTTCATTAGGTGAAATCTTGAATGGACCCTCAATGTGTTAAATAGGTGGAAGAGGTGATAGTGAGGCAGGACCCTTCTCTTGGAGACCTAAGGAGAGGTCGGCTTTGAGTGATCCCTGCTTTTTCAGGGCCTGACTTGAAAATCACCATGTTAGCCATGCATTCCAATTTTGTTTCAGAAAGCCCGATTGGCATGACTCCTTTGCGTGTCATCAACTGACACATCCTTTACCCATGTGACATTTATCAGTGGGGGAAGGTCTTGACGGACCCAACCCTGCAGGGAACATCCTCAGGCAGCACAAAGACATACCTGAGTCAAGGTACAGGGTGGGTGAATGAGCCACACGCCACAGCTAATAGAAGAGAAAGTGTAGGAGACACGGACGTGATTCTGTCTAAGCCTATATGGCCTTCCTTCCTCAAGCCAATAGCTAATGGCCACAGTGTTTCCTGAGATGGAGCTCACTAGCTATTCTCACTGCTTGCCGTGTTCTTCCTCTGCTCCTTTTTATATGATTCCTCCTTGTTGTGCAAGTGTTAGTTGCAAGGTCGCCTCTCCCCTGTACGTTCTCTCTCTTTAGGCCCTTTTCTTAAAAGTGAGGTTCTTGGGCTAGGGATGGGGCTCAGCGGTAGAGCTCTTGCCTTGCGTGTATAAGACTCTGGGTTTGATCCCCAGCACTGCCCAAAATAAATAAATAAAACATATAACTAAAGTAAAATAAAAACAAAATTGAACTTCTTCACTCACATGATTGATTTCCAACGTAATAATCTTGGTCATCTTTTCAGAAGATTTAAGAAAATCGGAAATTTCCTTTCCTTCGATCTTCCTCACCAGTTTGAGAGCAGAGCTCATGTTTTTGCTATTCATTCCTGTAGTTTAAATGCCTGATGGGCACAGTAGTGACCAGTACATGGTGGATATTCAGTAAGTACATGTTGAGCGGATGAATGAGATATTTTATATTGCTGGTATGAAACACAGTAGAGGCCATTAGAAGACTTGGTGGGAACATTTCTCTTGGGTTGTTTCCCAGAGCAGTAAAATTTTATTTTTTAAATCCTTTTATTAAAAATGGTAATATCTGCTTTGTGTATCATAATATTAATGACAAATAAGCCAATGTCAGAAAAGCAAAGTATATATGTAAGAGATATGAAATATTAGGAAAAACATGGAACAAGATAATATAATTAGGAGGTCGAGATTTTAGAGCATATATTTTCTCTCTTCCCTTTATTATTTAATGCAGTGACATTAAAATTAATGCCATATATATTCATACTAGAAGTAGTTCCATTTAGTAATTGTCATTTTCTGGCATTGTTCTTGATTGTACATACTTGGACAGAAATGATTCCCTTCCAAATTATGATTCCTAGAGTACTGTGGGTTCCTAACACTGGGGAACATAATGAAAAGAACATTATGTTTAGAGAGGATACAGAGCACTGTGGTGGTGACTTGCAGGTGCTGGAGATAAAGAAATTGGTGCCTATAGGTGCAGGATACTGAAAAGAGAGGGAAAGAGCTGGCTGTCCTTGTTTATATGTATTTTGAGGTGGTAGATTTTATTCCTATTTCATTTCAAGTGCAAAGACTTAAGGGAAAAAAGATTTAATTACAAGCAGGGAATTAAGAAGGTTGATGAGAAGGTGGAAGAGAAACTAATAGAGAGTGACTGCTGGGGTTGTGGGCTAAGTGATTTTATCCCCATTATCTTCTAGCAATTCCAGGTGGAGGCTCAAGTTTGCAATGACTGACACCTGCACTCAGACTTCTGGCAGTGAGGTAGAGGCTGGGAAAAAGATTCATCTTTCTAGCTCCATCACATTGGTATTTATTTATTTGTTTGTTTATTTATTTATGTACCGAGAACTCACGAACTTGTGCTCACCGGGCGGGCACTGTGCTGCTGAGCTATCTCCCCGGCCCCACATTGTTGCTACAAATGATGCTAACGTCTAACTTGGTACTACCAATAACAATAACAACAGAATATTTGCTCAGCATGATTTTAGTAGACTCCCGAGTTAACAAAACGCAGTTAGATGCTTTTGTCCCCATTACTGTGAAGAGGATTCAGAAAACTATCATTCATGACAGCAAACCATACTTGCACACGATCCCCTCCAGTAAGTTTAGGTGCCGTAATTGCATTTGTTCCTGCAGTTTCACTTAGTAGGCAGCTGTTGTCAAATGAGGCAGTTTTTGCTTTTGTAAAAAATACTGGTAAGATTATCTCCACTGAATACTGAAACCAATAAACTTTAAATAGTGTGTGTATATTTCAAATTACACCCATGTAAGTAATTAATGGTTAAGGGATGTTTGAATGTGTGAGCTTCAGATTTATAGCGATAGAATAGAGTTGAGGGTATGTAATCTAGAATGTAGGCTTATAAAAACCAGTCTTTAATGATATCAACAAAAACACAAATATAACTGCTTTTGTTGAATGACTAATTAGCTTATTAAATATAGAAGCATTCAATATTTGACTATATTTTTAAAACAGTACAAAGCTCACGGGTACAGCTTTCTCCCTATCCTCACTGTTCACTTCCCTTTCCAATAATTTCTGTAATTATTGGAAAGGTTGTTAGATGAATGTTTGAAGTGAATAAAATTTTTCCCTTGTTTATTTTGGGAACTGCTGTAGCATCCCTTAAATGCCTTGAGTTCCACCCCTGCTGCGTAACTGGACATGAACTAATGAGTGCCAGGAAGTAGGTCATGCCAGTGTGGTGCTGGTGTCAACTTCATCGTTGTGCCTCATCCAGACCAGTATTTCTAATCCAGAAACCCATCAGTATCTCCTGTCAGTGGATGATATCATTGGAAGACATCAATCACTCCTCTCTATGCACATTTCTTGTGGGAAGATACTGAAATATTTTCCTCAGAATTATTGGAGGTGAAAAAAAGACTCCCTGATTTCCCTGCCTTACAAGTCAGGACACATTCCATTCAAAATAATTCCTTACCCGTAACACTCAGCTCAGCATAACATACCTCCTTCTACTGTTCCCAAGATACCAAGAATCCTAGGATTCTTCCACATTCCATGGTTTTTGAATAATACAGTCAAGGAGAGTGGAAAAGTGAACCCAGGTGAGTGTTTCAAACCATCTTTCTTTCTGTTGTAATAAGGGACTTCGTTCATTCTAAAACTGTCACAGGCTTTAATTTCTTGTTTACTGAGACTGCTTTGTAGCTTTCATTTTTTCCCTGATGACCGGCATTTTCTCAGACTAGAAAGTGAGATGGAGAGCTTTTCCTTTAACCCACTTTGCTTAGAACTGTGTTAGGACTGTGGGTCCTGCTGTGTAGCAGAGTAGGGCCCGATGAATAATCCATTAGGTTTACGCTTGTGTATTGATCTCTAGAAGTCCATTCCACAGCTAGATCCTGAGAATGTGAACAAGTGCTTATGTTTAATGTGGCACAAGCTTGCTTGTACATGTTTTTCAATGAGCTATTATGGCACAAATTACCTTGAAAACATCATACTATGAGGTCAGAATATTAGCATACTTGGAGGCTGTCATCCATTAGATGTATAGATTACTGAATAAAGGTCATTTCTGCTCACTAATTCTGCCAGATCTACTGTTTAGTGGGAGAGTTGCTTTCATATATAAGCTATCTTTAAGGAACATTATTTTACAAACTCATCTTTAAGGTGGGAGTTATCTGCATGAACATATTTACTTATTCATAAGTTTTCCAAAGCACAGGGAGAGTGATTGAAATTTCACTTCTTAAGAATTCATAAATTCAGCTTTATTAGTTGTTATATAAATCTTGATTTTTAGTTGGAATAACAGAGATAGTCTTGATTTCTTTGATCTCAAGAAATAGGTCTTGTAGTTAATCTGCCAAAGGCAATTATCTGCCTCTGGGGCCTAGAGAGAAACCTAGTGAAGGTCTGGACACCAGTTCTCACCCTAGCATCTCTGTTCAGATATCATGTCCACCTCTGGTGGAGTGGAATTTTATTTATAGGCTCATAAATTAAAATATTTGTGAAAATTAATTTGAATTATGAAGTCCTTGTCCAAGGAGGAACATGGGGTTAGGAATAATAGGGAGCCTGTTAAACAGGGTCAGAAAGTGGATGTTATATTAGGATCACAAGCCTCATCATCAGCAGAGGTTACAACAGATACTGCTCTGTGGAGTCTCAGAGTGTTGGATGTAGAGGCCTTCTTGGTGCCCTCAGAGAAGAGAACTACTATTCAGGTAACTTGTGTACCTGGTGCTTTAGTGGACACTATCTCTTTTGAACAGATGAAAGCCTCATGCTGCCTGGCAGAGGGTCACAGAAAGAGCGCCTGACTTAGGTAAAGGTGGAGAACAGGTGATGTTGCAAAGATCAATTTCTCCAAAAGCCTTGGATGGTTTGGAGGTTTCAGAAATAGTGATGATGCCAATGGCTCAGTAAGCACAGAGATGACAAAGAGCTCAGAAAGAGGGACTCTTAATGCTGCAGAATCAGAGGGACACTAAAAGCAGGAAAATACCGAATGCTATCACTACAAAGCACACTTTGTACTCCAAAGCTGTGAAGTTACCAGATTGACTTTCACCAGCCTTGTGCTCCATGGTCCTAAATTCTTATTTAGGAAGAAGTGCTGCAGTGTGTTTGTCAAGAGTATGTAGGTTTAGAGAGTGGGCGATTTTGGTGACGAGTTTTCTAATTTTCCCCCTCTGTTTCCTTCAGAAAGTCTTAATGACTTGGGCTTTTCAGTTGATTCCAGTGTCCCCAAGTCTGGGTGGCTATTCTCAGTTCTTGCCTAAACTCAATTCTTGCCAAGTCTGGCTGACTCATCATCGTGAAGAAGACTTTTCTGTGATTTTCTAAAAAAAATCACAAGTGTGCTGTGCCCCATGTGCTCTGTAAGTGTTCCTGAGAGAGGGCCAATGACATCTTGTTGTCAAGCTTCTGAATTCCTTCGTTCTTCTCAGGGCTAAAAATTTCAGCCCTGTTCTATTGGATTGTGCAAGTACTTGTTTTAAACTTAAAACACAATAGGCTTATATTCATGAGATGATCTGTTTGGCATTTCTCTGAGTCAGAAGATGCCTTGTTCACTATGAAAGTGTTTCATCGTTGATGGGTGAAACCCTAAGTCAGATGAAATAGCAATATAAAGAAAGATGTGCTCTATCCATTTCGTTGTTGAGTGAGAGGACAGTTCAGATTTGGAATGAAGTTTCTGAGGAGGCCAGAAGGAATGTGTAGTTGGAGTTTGGTATTAACCACACTGTCTGCCAGTGAGCCCAACTGCCAGTGAACCTCATGTTTCAGTGCTGGAAACAAAGGAACATCAGCTGTGACCCAGAAGCACAGTGCTAAAGGACCCTGTTATCTCCTTCCACTCCACCACAAATAAATAACATGCCTTCAAGGAGGGATGGCCCACCAAGTGGGATTTCATAGTATGGCTGTTGCAGATACTTCTTGAGTTTTTTTAGATTTTCAATGGATTCTTGCCAAACTCGAGTTTGGGATAGAGATATTGGAACCATTGGTGTGTGAATATCTGTATGAATTTGTGTGAATAATTGCTGAACCTGTATTCAGAACAGGAATCTCTAAACTGGTGAGCAAAGTCATTCTCATTTCCCAGAAGCTTAGTAAATACTGGGTGCTGAGAATCGGGGTCGCAGCTACTGAGAAGACCAAATAGGAAGGAACCGATGCTGAAAGGGGCAGGAGGGCTGAAGAGCCTAGAGGCAAGGAAAGCAGACAGGCTCCTGAGGGCATCCAGTGACTGTTGATGAGGGTTTTACCTACATTAGGCAGAGCGGGAACGAAAAAGAGAATAAATATTTGAGAAATATTTCAAAGGCAGTTCTCCAGTACAGCCAAGCCCCTTAAATTATACAGTTTTGGTTCTCTTCAGATGTGAGTGAAGCTCAGGATGCATACACAAAATGGGATGCCACGTCCTTCTGCTCACACAGATTGTGGGAGAAAAGCACATGCCACAGTTACCACAAGCAGAGACAGTTATTTACAGCCCCTGATTTGTTACCTTCAACTCCTTCCTGTGTTTTTCTGTCTCCATACTCCCTAGGAAGTCCTGTTCCCAAGTTCGAACTTCACAATTTATAAATAATTGTGATTCACTAGGGCAGAGTGTGATATTTTCTGTTTTTGTTTGACTTTTGAATCAACTCTTCTCCTCCAGGAGTTACAGAATATAAACAAAACCTATGTTTATTGCAACTTACCCTACATAAATCATGTCACCCCCGGTGAATGGCTAAATGGCTATCTGGAAGGCTATAAACTGAATGTGTTTGGGAACATTAGGGACAGAAACCAATAAGTATGAAATGAAACGATTCAAAAAAAGTCACTTTAAGAAATTTCTGTAATTCTTCCCTTCTATCTAGCTTCAATCTTTTTTATGTGCTTAGAACGTGCCTGGGAGCCAGGAGGAACAACTTCTACAGTGCAAGGCTGAGGGTGAATGTGCCAGGCATTAGAAGAAGGTTTAAGGGACACTAAGCTTCTTCCTCAGGACCACAGAAAATATGATAATCATCACTCAGCGCTGGAGCTGGAAGCAACCAAAGGCAATAATCTCCAGGCAGAATCTTCTCCATCAGAAGCTCCTAAACTGGCTCGCTAACAGCCAAATCCCCTGAGAGTTTAAGGACAGATCTGTGAGCCAAAGCTGTACCAAAATTTTTAAGGTCACGCCCTAGAAATTTGCATTTTAAAAAGTAGTGTTCAATTGATTAGGAGACATCATCAAACTTTCCTTGTGGTAGTTGTGGCTAGATGAAAGAAACTAAAACACAGTTGTCTTTCAGTAATAGCAGCCTTGAATAATTATCTCTCATCTCATTTTATTCTTATAGAATATTTTCCCCAGGTGCCTGTAGGCTTTAAAATGTTATGTTTCAATAAATGAGAGTTTTGACATGGTATTCAGCAGTTGTATTTCTGTTTTTATGCCTTTGGGTTTAGAGAGTCATTTCCAGAGCTCACCAATAATGCAGAGAAGTTTGCAGTTGAATGTGAAGTCCGTATCTGAAGAATTCCTGAGAAGGCCCTTTTTCCTCAAAATAACTTCCATACTCACCTGCTCTCAGATTCAAATGTTACAGTAAAGAGTTAAGGTGAGGTCTCTAGTACTGAACAAATCCCCTTTACTAGGGCTTACTAAACTGCAGTGGCAAGTTAATGATGGTTTTGTATAAGATATTTTAACATTTTCTTGACACCTGTGGCTCATGTTGCAACCACCTCCCTGATATAATTAGAGCAACGTACAAAGACCAGTTGAAATCCTGGGCTTTCCTCTACCAGGCACCTCAGGATGTGCACAGTGAGAGGAGAAGTATTATTAGAATAACATAGTATCTGCTCAATTTTAATAACAAGAAAAGTATATCAATTTTAGCATGGTATGACTAAATTTTCTTGTGATATACTTTTTCTGACTGTATTAGTGTGGGAGGACTGCTGTAATGAAGTACCACAAACTTGTTGGCTGAAACAATGGAAGTGTATTGCTTCTCAGATTGAGAAAGTAGAAAATCTGAAATTAAGGTGCTGCTAGGATTGATCCCTTTTAATGACCATGAAGGAAGAATCTGTTTCAGACCTCTCTCCTTGACTTATAGATGACTATTTTCTTCTCTCATATCTTTACCTTATCTTCTCTCTAGTCATGTTTGTCTCAGTGGCTAAATTTCTTGCTTTACCAGGACACAATCGTATTACACTAGGTTCCACTTTAATGACCTCCTTTTAACCTGACGATTTGCAAATACCTTATTTCCAAATCAAGTCATATTCTCAGGTATTGGAGATTAGGCCTTGAATATCCTTTGAGGAAGCATATTCCACCCACAACAGTGTCACTGAATTGGTGAACTGATGATAAAAAAGATAAAGAATTTACAAGGTAGGTTGTGATCCTTAGTAAAGAAAATTATAGATGTATTTTTTTCTGGAGATATTGAAGATGAAGCAGGAACTGCTTGGAGCATGATTGGCCCGGTTTGAAAGGCTTTGAACTGACAGCATAAAGTAGTTGGTAATGGGTGACTGTAGGAAGAATTTCTATAACTAGGAGAGATACCACAAAATAATTGCCAAGTCATTAAATACAAACGCCTTCTTCATAGTGGTGGGGGTCTTCTAGGTAAATGTGGGAAGGATAAAGTTATTCAAGTGAATTTAGGAGTGAGAAGCTACTTTAGTAATAGAAGACAGAAGCATTAGACTTTTAATAAATAACCATTTTACTGTTATAAAAACATCAATATCATCATTAATAAAATCAGTACTTTATCTCCAGTCTGGTAGCTGGCATTATTGGTAAATATTTAGATTGTATAGTACAGTTTCATAATTATATAGCACGTAGAATCTATTAAAACTAATTTAGGAAATAATCAGGAAGAAAGGGGGTGGAAGATAGTCTTTTGAAGTAAATATTAGTGAACTGGAGCCTGTTTGCACTAGCATGAGAAAATTATGGACATTTTTCCTAATTCAATATGGAAACTGGTCAGTGTGGGAGAATTTACACTATGACATGGGCAAATAATACAATTCTCAATTTTACCTTTTTTTGAACTGAATGCTAAAACCAAAACATTAGGACAAATAAACCACAGTTATAAACAAATTAATATACTCTGGCTAGGGGGATGTTTACAAGAAAAAAAATCTTTCCCAGTGAACAAAAATAATTTTGTATCATATTTCAGAATACTTTGTGAACGCAAACTATCAAGCCAGTTTAGGAAACAAAGGACATGAATTTGAAGTGCACTTTAATAATGACTTCTAAAGCTGTGAAGCAAATTGCTGAGGTAATTTTGATATGTGAAACAGACTGATTCAGAAGAGCTAAAATTCAAAGTTCTTGCTTCCCTGATGGGAATATGTGTGATGAATTGGAAGGGTCAAAGGATCAGCATTTTCAGGGAGAACTTTGGAAATCAGAGCATCCCCAAACTATTAGTAGTTGAATTTTAAGGTTTTAAAATGAAAACAGCAACAACACAGCACAATGACTAAGGAGGCATGCGTTAATTCTGTCTATATTTCATGAGTAGCTGCATTATATGTGCCTAAGTGAAGAAAAACAAACCTGGAAGCTCAGAACCTAGATTGCCTCCTGTGTCGTCTCCTTGAGGCTGAGTTGCATTTTCAACCTGAAATTCTTCAAGAGGACCAGAGATGTCACTGTCACGGAAGTGTCACTCTCTGAAAGAGGGACGTAGCTGGTGCTTCTGAGACTTTCCTGTGTTTGCAGACTCCTTGGAACAGGTGTGGAAATTTAGATTCTCATTTAGAAGGAGGTGGGGGCCGGGGATGGCGCTCTGTGGCCGTCAGCTGACCACACCGAGCAGAAAGGATTTGGTAGTCCGTTGGAGGAGGCAAGGTGGAGACTCTTTAGGTTCCCGTCTGCCTGCCTTCTAATCACTAAGAAGGAGGAAGCTGTTGCTATGGTTCATGTCTGGAGTCTCCCCAGAGGCTCGTGTGCTCTTAGGTGGGGCTCTCGGGAGGTGATTGGCTCTCATGGGGTCGTGATCCCAGCTTGATCTCCCTCTGCTTCCTCCTGCCTTGTCCTGAACACCCCTCCTTTGCCATGCCCCTCTGCCATGCAGCCCTGCTTTGGAGCCAGCTGACTATAGACAGAAACCTTTACAAACTGTGAGCCAAAATAAACCTTTCCTCCTTTCAGTTGTAGGTGTTGGGTCGAGAAAGTAGTTTCCATGCTGCCATTCTTCCACATTTCCTTTCCATGGAGACATCTTTAACGGCTGGGGTAGCGGTATTTACCCTGAAAGATTCCTCTGCAATCACTGCTTCTCACATTCAAATCTTTTCTGTTCATTTTCCCTCTCTCGCTATAGGGTACATTTTAGACTTAGTGTAATTCTCCACAGCATCCAGTAGAGGTCATTGCCTTGTTACAGAAATACTTTCTGCTCCTTTTGGCTAAAAGGTACTGTAGGTCAGTGGCTGGAATGACTGAAGGAAAGCCAAAGAGTGCTATTATAAAGTGCAGTGTGTTAATTCACTAAGGTACTATGACAAACAGCCGCAGACAGGGTGAAATAAACCACCGAAATTTATTTTCTCACTCTTCTTGAGCTAAAAGTCTGCGAGGAAGGCATCATTAGATTTGGTTGTTTCTAAGGCCAGAGGAAGGTATCTGCTCCCAGCTACACTCCTGGGCTTGTACATGCCATTTTCTGTCTGTCTTGTCATAATATCTTTCCTCTGTGTTTGCCTAAATTTCCTTTTCTCAGAAGAACACCAGTTTTATTGGATTATGGGTCATCCTAACTAACTCAGTTCAACTTAACTGTTTCTTTAAAGGCCCTATATCAAGATACAATTATTCTGAGTTACTGACTGCAGGTTTTCAAGAAATGAAATTTAGGGACAGACATAATCTAACTCATAGCATGTAATGAAGGAAACATGTCCTATCAGGATAAGACTTCTTTCATAAATATAACTATTGCTACAGACATCATTTATCTGGAACACTTAACCCAAACTTTACCATATGCTTCGAGCTTTATCATACATCGAGCAAAAATTGATTTCAAATGAAAATCAACTTGGTTCACTTAAGTAATTGTTTATTTCTTGAAGACACTGCATCCTGAAGGCTGATGTCAGAGGAAAGACACAGGTGAGGGGAACCTGGCAATGGGGACAGGGTGCAGAATTTGCAGACTTTTCCAGAATATGGGTATTTCTCTTTACATTTTCTCCTAGGATTATTTCTCTCTATCATAACCTTTTGTTCTTTGAGATTTGTTGAATTGTTTTTTTCTTGAAGTTTGTCCACATCACATGAACTGAAGTTCTTTCCTTTGATTTTGTCAATTCATTTCAAAAACAGTCTAAAGCAGGCACTATGTTTATGGCCTTACCTTCTTGGTAACCTACTGCAATAGAAGAGAAATGTTTGTAAGGAATATGTGGTCCTAGGCCACAGTAGACTGGTTTGGGGAGAGATTTCTGGGAGAATCAAAGGATGTCTGATCTACCTTTCACTTGACATTTGTTTTATCCCTTAGCAACATTCTCCATACCCACCTATGAATTGTTGCCATCTGTATCTCTCATAAGAGAGGAAACATTGTAAATGCCCATTGAGAGAATGAATGAAATCACGAACTGAAGGACTCTTACTCCAGAATATATGTGAAATGCACTCTTCTGTAAAGTGGGACTCTCCTTGTGTGATTTTCTTGTAATCCAGGAGAGCCCATGTGGGGCAAATAACTATAAATCTTACTTCATGAAGGTCTTCATAAAAACAGCAGAAAGATCTGCTGCAAGAGCCTGAACACAAGATGCAGACCTCTGAACTGCATAGAAATTACTGTACATTTATTTTACAGATGTAACAACTAAAATGTAAAGTGGGGATTTGAGGTTAACATCTTATTTGCTCCTTTTCTTCCTATTCTTTTACCCCATTCCATTCCAAGCTTTGTGGTGTTAGGATGATTACTTCCTCAAAGAAGAATCTCTCGTAATTATAATGAAGAGTCTAAATTTGCTTTGGGTCAATTTGAAGTGTAAAGACTTCATTAGTTTGTATGAGAAGATTTCCTAATACCCCTGTCTGGGAGCCTTGGCTCCTGAAAATTAATCCGAAAGGCTTTGTTTCTTATGATGAAGTCTTGTAATATTGTATTTCCTCTTGAGTATTTTGATGGCTGAAGCAAAATTCAGTTTGCTTTAGAGATTGAAGAGGCAATCCATTTGATCCAAAATAAATACAAGCCTCATGATGAAGAACCATGAATATTATAACCATGAATGTTACCCTGTCTGATTTTAGCCACTTGAGGAAATTACTATTTAATTAAATATTGAAGTAGCTGAATAGTCGCTTTTGAGGCTTTTGTCCTCTGTTGTCAGAAACTTAATTTTTTAGAGTGGCTGTCACATCTTGAATCAAGACTGACGACAGGAGAGTGTTTGAAGCTTTTCTCCAGCGGTGCTCTTCTGCTCCTCTGCGTGGCTGACTGGCTATTTTCTTTCTCTTATTAACCAGTTCCCCCTGAAACAAATGGCTTTTGTAATCCCTTATTTTTTCCTAATTCCTTTTTATTTGAATATTCTTGGCTTTGAGGTGACATGAAGGAGTGAATGCCTGGCCTGAGAATCGCTTTTTCAGAGCACCCTCTGAAGTCATCAATGGAAAATGTGTGCACAGTGCGGAATCCCCAGCACTAGATGCCAAACCTGAACACAGAACAAGCTAGAACAGGGGGTCAGATCACCCTTAAATGTCTTGTTTCTTATGACATATTTACTTAGTATTGTGTTTCATATTTGGGTAAACTGACCATTCTGTGGACTTCTCAAAAGTCATCAGAACAAGAATGTTGCCTCAGTGGGATCTCTCTGTGATCATTTGTGATTACTACGTCCCAGCAGTATTATTAGTTTTAGTTCCACAATTTAAAATTTTGGGTCAAAGTGAAGACACTGTGTAGGAGGTGCTCTGAGGTTTATCTGCTAGTTTAAAACAAAATTACATCACTCTCCCTGGGGAGAGCACATTCTTTGTTTCTTTTAATCTCTTTTTAAAAGAGATGACAATGTTATTAACAGGGGGCAAGATAAATCATGAGTTTAAATGTTAATGATCATCTAATAATATGATGTGATAGGATTATATTAGAATTGCAGAATCAGGCTATTTATTAAGAGTGGCAGGCTATCAAATTATAAGCCTCAGAGGACACAGGGATAATTATAGTATTCTAGAAATACAAAAAGTTAAAATCATTTTGAGAGTCTATTTTATTATTTTGCTATAAATTATGATCACATAAGGTTAATCTTGAAAATGTCTGCTATGTTAAAAAATAAACTTCATTAGCCTTTAAATTAGACCTTGTCCTTTAACATTTTTTCCTAATCTTTAGAGGAATTTCATCTGTGTGAAATCTTTATCATGCATAAAATTTTTAAAGCTTGATTAATAACATAGAAATTATTATGCTTTAAAAATGTATAATTCAGTGGTATAGAAGATCACTGGCTGCAATTATATCACACGTTTTAATAGCACATGACAAAACACGTTCCGAAATGGGAGAGTAAAGAAGTTGCATAATCAGTCTGCGACGCCTTGTGAAAAAGGGCAATGATCAATAAGCCGATGACAGGGACTCAAAAGTAGGAACTAGAATCTCACCTGGGCCTTTAATGATACACCTACCATTAGAATGAAGCAAACCACTTTTTATTCACTTAACGTCAGTTTTCTTGATGTTGTTGAGCTCTGGTCACAGATGGACTTTGACTGATCCCTTTGTTTTCCATCAGCTCAAACGACGCCCAACCTCCCTTTGCTTGTCCTCCCTTTTTCTTTCTTCATAATCATAGTGTCTAACTTCAGCCCCCGCGCAGTCTCTCTTCTTCCTGCCTCAAAAGGGTTTCGAAGGATGTGCTGCTATAATTAGCTTGGTGTATTTGTGATCTTCCGATCCATTGCATCTTGGCACCATTCCCTACCATTTTACTGAAACCATTCCTAATTGCTAGATTTGGCAGTCATTTTTTCTGTGATCATCTTTGTAAACATGTGAATTTGATGCATTTACTATCCTGTGTTTCACTGAACCATTCTTAGCAGTTACTCTTTCACATTCTTGTGCTTAAGGATATGCTATCTGCTTGCTTTAGGCTGTACAGCGACACTCAGCTCTAGTCATAGAGAGTTCTGGGACTACAGGATAAATACCCAGCCAATATCTGGTTACCCAGGTATTTATGTCTAAATAATCGACAATTATTATGTTACTAGTCGAGTTCACCAACTTTATCAAATCCTGTATCTTAAAATCTGAGTACTTCTATAAATCAAATTGGTACATGACCACTCAGCAATACACTCAGCACTATGATGAACCAAATAGTGCCACTTTTTGGTATAACATCATATTACATAAATTAAAGACAGCAGATGTGTGTGATTTGAATGTTTGCCCTAAATACAAATTACCATCTCAATACATAGACCTGCTTCTAGGAATGGGATGTCACTCTGGTGCAGCAGTAATTAAGTCTGAGAGATCTGGGATTTAAAGTCTAGCACAGTCCTATGGAGTCTGCCAGGCACTGCATTGAGTCCCTTCAAATGGAAGGGATATAAAATTTATCAATTGTTCTTTCTCTTTTATGAAAGTGTAATTGCTGTAACTGCCAAACACCAACAGACTGTAACAATCATATTTCTGATTGAATTTCCATGGGTTAATAAGTTCTGCCTGCCATGCATTTGGTGAGTTACAGACCTACAGGCCCACTTTTTGTCACTGCCAGAGGAGAATGTGTTGAGAGAATCCTGAAAGAACATTTTAGAACCCTAAGATAATTTCACGTTTTTGAAAAGTAGGGCATTGTTTAACATGACTTCCTTGAAGTTTTCAACATAGATGTAACCCCAGAAGCTAATATCAGTTGCCTTGAGAGGGAGTGCAAGAGTGTGAATGGCTCTGTGGCTCTGCATGGAAAGGATCTGTGTACATCCTTGGGATGATGCCCGTCATATGAGAACATTCAGTTCCCTGCTCTTCATGTGAGTGATGACTCAGGAAGGCCTAGAACACCAAGAAGGGAGAAAGAGAAAGGAAACATGAAGAGAACGGTGGGGAATGTCTGCAAAGAAATCCTACTATGACCCTTTAAGAATAGCAATGGCAGCAGGGCATGGTGGTGCACTCTTTTAGTCCCAGAACTGCAGGAGGCTGTGGGACAGGAAGATTGCAAATTTAAACCCAGTCTGGGCAAATTAGCTACTTAGTAAAACCTTGTCTGTAAACAAATAAAAAGGAGACATAATTCATTATGAAGACCATTGGTTCTAATCTGCAGTAGCACACCCCCACATACCCCACACAGATAAATAAAAATGAAATAGGATTAAATTAAATTTAAAAATGCAACTGCAGCTACATATAAATGTAGTTATCCCTAAGGGGGATAAAAGTAACTTTTTGAAAAAAATCTGAGAATGAAATTTTGAAACAAATTAGACCAAATTTTACTGTACAGAACAACTCTAAAATGCTGAAATAAGACTTCATGATAAAAATGGGCAGACAAGTTAAGGAATCTGGCCAAGTTATCATTAAAGAACTTGCTATTTACTGGAAAAAGTGTTTATCAGAACATGAAGAGGTGTCAATTACTGAAAAAATAACTTTGATCTCCAAAATATCGAAACATCAATAAATTTGTGGCAAGCACCTTGACTCTCTTTAAAACTTTATACATACTTATTGCTCAGAAAAATACTCCCTGCATAGCACAACCCTAAACAAATAAATATTGTTTTAATTTTGGCACTAAATTTTAGATAGCATGTACATGTAAAGCAATGTCAATTCTAAATTTAAGGATGATAAAAAGAGGATTATCCTGGCTCTTATAAATACCAGCTTGGTAGTGTCAGCATTGGTGAAGTTACATACAGTAAACACAGTAAACACTGTGGTAAATCCATATTATACACAGTAGAGGGGGGAGCTTGAAAAGGCAGAACAGTTGAGTTTTCTTTTTCTTTGCTTTTGGAAAGTGAATAGTTTAGCTCATCTTCATTTTTGAGGGAATCATTTGCTTCCTCAACTATCTATCTGTCCAGTTGAACTATTCCATGTAGACAGTTCTCCAAAGTGGTATTAAACTTCATATACTTCTCCTTTTGGACATTCTTATAAGTTGGTGTCCATTCTTGAATGTCATAGGTCAGTGATACCCTTGTTTTCAATGAACAGAACTTTTCTCAGGTTTGGAGAAAGGCCATCCTCCATTTGCATCTGGAGTGCCCTAGACTTTCATGGAAACCCTTTAGGAAATGTGATTGCTTTTCTCCTGTCAGGTTATGTTTTCCGTTTTTAACTAGCCCAAAATTGCAGTAGATTTATGCCTGTCTTATCTATATGCTGGATCCATAATGGAGCCTCTCAGGGAAATGAAAATCAGATGTATTATATTTATCACAGGGCTCTACAAACACAAATATTGGTGCATCACCTTCAGAATTGTGAGTGACATCTGGAATGTAGTTATTACACCATTGTAGCTGGGCATGGTGGTGCATACCTGTAATCCCAGCACTTGAGAGGCTGAGGCAGGAGGGTCCTTGTGAGTTCAAGATCAGCCTGGGCTACAAAGTGAGCTCAAGGCCAGCCTGAACTGCACAGTGAGACCCTTTCTCAAAAGGACAAAAAAAAATCACACTATTTTCATTTTTCTTGTTTTAATAAATGTACCATGGTGATATTAGATAATAACAGGAGAAAGTGCTTAAGAGAGACAGAGATACTGTCTACCTTAACTTTGCAACTTTAATGAATTTAAATATAACATTGCTCGAAAATAAAAACTGTTTAAAAAGTTATGAGGGAAAATAATTTTAACTAGTGTTGTAAACTTAGTCAAACTGTCCAACAAATAGGAGGTACATGAATATATATCCAGGTAATCACTCATACACTGATCACATATTTATGGAGTATCACTAACAGTTAGGTAATGTCCTAACTGGAAGCACACTGGTGGGCAGACACAAATATATGGACCTTTAGAGTTTGAATTGTAGTAGGGAAACTGGAAAATAAAAATAAACAAGAAAAAATATATGTGACATGATAAAAGGTGCTATTAGGAAATACAAAACAGGGTAGGGGATTTGGAATGTTAGGTGATTTTGTAAGGAAGAGCAGTGTAGGCTAAACTGAGTTAACATTAAATGAAGGCATGAAGGAGGTCAGTAGGTTAAGCCTGCAGATATTTTAGAAAAGAAGATCCTAGGCAATGAGAACTGAGAGTGCAACTAATTTGATATGTAGAAGGAAAAATTGATAAGTTGGCAATTATCAAAATTAAAAAAACACCTCTTGAAAGATGAGTTCAAAGAATTACAAAACAAGTCACAGGGAAAATAAATATGCAAGTCACACATTGACAAAGAATTTGTTCTTAGATTATATAAAGAACTCTAAAATCACAATAAATTAAAATAAACTATACAACAGAAAAGGCAAAGATTTGAACAGACACTCTGTCAAACAAGCAAAGAAAAAGCAGTTGCTCAACACAGTGATTCATCAAGGAAATCATTATAATGCAACTTTCAGTACAGTAGATACTGTTGTGTAATCCTTAGGGTTTCTATAATTGAAAAAGACTAACCATAAAAAGTACTGATGTGGAGTGACTGAGGTTCTGATGTATCAACCTGAGAATCTAAAATGGGACAACTACTTTGGAAAGTAATTTGTCAGTTATTTAAAAAATTGAACATACACCAACCTGATGTGCAGTTATTTAACTGCTAAGTATTAACTCAAGAGAAATGAAATCATATGTCTATATAAAGAATTGCCTATGTGTGTTGAATCTTATTTGTCATGCCAAAAACTGGAAAAAATTGAAATACTTTTCAATAGAAGAATGGATAAAAAAATTATGTTTTTTCATATAATGTAACATTAATTTATAATAAGGAATAATAAGGAATGAAATATTGATATATATATATATATATATAAACATGGATGAATATTTAAACAATTATGCTAAATAAAAGAATACAAATGCACATATACTATATGAGTTAAATTGTGTCCCCCACTGTGATATCTAAGTGATTGCATCAAGTTGAGTAAGAAATGCCTGACTAAATAGATTAGCATAGTTCTGGTTGTGAAAGATCCACTGTTATGGCTTGTGTTTAGCTGTCCCCCAAACCCTCCTGCAGTCATAGTTGGGGCTTTTTCAGAGGTGGCCAGATCTAGAGTATGTGATTGATTCATGGTACCATGCAAAGTTGAAGGGTTTTAGGATTAAGGGTGGGGATTACTAAATTACTCCACTGATTGGCCTGGCATTACCCTAATCCCAGTAGCCTCATACAGTATAAGGGGCAGAAAGAAGCTTGTCTTGTCAATTGCTTGCTTTTGCTGTCTTCTGCTTGGCATGAACTGTTTATCCTCTCTGATGGCCATCTGCCATACCTCCATGCTTTGGAGACAGACAAGTATGGACTGAAAACTGAGTCAAATAAACCTTTCCTTCTTTAACTTTTGGTATTTGGTATTTGGTCTTAGCAAGGAGAAAAGTAACTGAAACAGAAATTGGTTTCAGAGAAGTGGGGATACTGCTGTGACTACCTGACCATGTAGTTCAGAAGCCTTTGGGATTGGTGTGGGGAAAGAGTTTGAAAAGGTTCAGAGATGCCTGCTTAGAAAGTAGAGCTGGAATACCTTAGGCTATATTGTACAGGAGATTCTGGTTGGAGCTCAGATTATAAGACTAATAGAAATCCTGCCAGTAAAGACCAGGTATGTGTGGTTTCTTCTGGAAAGGAAGATTATGTTGGCCAGTGGACACTAGATGCTGTGGATTATGGCTTGGCAGAAAGTTTGTCTGCATTTTGCTCATCTCCCGAGATTCTGCCTGAGACAAAGATAAAGGGTGGCAGACTAATTCATCTTGCAGAAGAAATTTCAAGGGAGTCCAATGTTGAGGCAGTGGGATGACTACAGTTGGTGGCTGTTAGATAGATTTGTGTTGAGAATGAAGAGCAAAGAGCCCAGCAGAATGATTCAAAACATTGTGAATTTGGTCAAAAAAGGAGCTCCAGGAAAGCTGTGGTCTGAAAAGATGAAACAGGAGAAACTGGTCACCAAAAAGACTAGCAGGGAAAAGCCAAGTGTTGGAGAAGATAAGAGAAAAGAAAGCCTGAGGGCATCACAAAAACCAATAGGATTCCAGCCTTAGCGGCCTCAGAGTTGTAAATGTGAAAGACTTTTCTTGGAGAGGAGTGCCCCAGAGCATCGTGTTCCAGAATGGTGGCAGCCTAGGGAAGTTTTTCCTTGCAATTTGGTCCATAGGCACTTGACCCCCACAACCAAGAGAGAAGGAAGCTTGGTTACTGCTGCAGCTGGTAGCAAACCTTGGCATCGTACATGTGGTTCTAGTTTTAGGTGCATGCAAAATACAAGAGTTGTGGGGCCAGAAAGGCTTCCACCCAGATTACTTGAGAAAGTCTGGGAGCCCAGGACGTGTGCATCTGAGAGTGCAGGTTGTAAAGCTGTGAGTGTGAAGCCAAAAGTTCAGTGGAGATCCAAGAAGTTTTAGAGAAGCCAAGAGTACGGAGAAGGAAAACTGTAAGGAGGGAGCAGAGCCAGCCTCAGAGAGAAGCCAGGATAACTAAAATCACTAGCCTATTTTATGGGCAGAGCCACCCAAGCCCTTTGGAGTTCACATCTTGCCACAGATTACTAGGGATGTGGGACATGGAACTACAAGATTTAGGCAAGGGGATATAGCTCAGAACCTACCTAGCAGGTGCAAGGTCCTGAGTTTGATTCCCAGAGCAAAAAAAAAAAAAAAAAAAAAAAAAAAAAAAAAAAAAAAAAAAAAAAAAAAAAAAAAAAAAATATATATATATATATATATATATATATATATATATATCCCAAATGGATTTTAGACTTGCTTCAGTCACATTCCCTTTGTCACCCTACTTGTACCTTTTGGAATTGCAATGTTTTTTCTTATGTCATTTCATGTTGTTTAACTTTCTTTTCATTTCTACAGGGCCTCACAGCTAAGAATTTACCTTAAATCTCAGTAGAGACTTTGGTCCTGGACTTTTGAACAGTGCTGAAACTGTCAGGACTCTGGAAACACTTGGAGATGGACTAAATTCCTTTTGCATAAAGGAATTTGCGTGAGTCTTTGGTAGAGCATGGGTGGAATGTCATGGTGTTATGGTTTGTTTCTGGATGTCTGCCCCCAAAGCCTCATGAAGTCATAAGTGGGGCTTTTTCAGAGGTGGCTAGATATAGAGTATACGATTGTTCATGATGCAATGCTAAGATTAAAGGTGCTAGGATTAAGGATGGGTGACTACTAAGTCAGTCCACTCTAATTTTAGTAATCTAGATATAACTAAGGAACAGAAAATTCTTGTCCTGTCCCTTGCTTGCTTTTGCTGTCTTCTACCTGCCATGAGCTGCTTCTCCTCTGTGATGTCCCCGTCATGCCTCCCTGCTTTGGAACCACTTTCAATTTGTGATACTTTCATTTGTGTAGTTTATTGTATGTCAGTTATATATTAATAAAGCTGTTAAACCTCAGTCTTGTGGAGTACAATTGAGTTTGGGATGGAATTAAGTGAGAACTGCTAAAATCACAGAATCTATTTTCATTTATTTAAATCAATACTGTGGTTTATCCCCAGCACCACCAAAAAAAAAAAAAAGTACTGTGGTTTATTTTGTGATGAAAATAGAAAGCTCATTTCATTAAATTCTTGAAAATTATCTCTGAAGTAGGTTTAAATGACCTGGAGTTAATCTCTATTGGGGACTTTTACCACTGTCCATTTTGTGCACCTTTATCCTAACGTTTTGCTTCTAATTGGGATCTATTCTCTATCAAGCTAAATAACTTGGGCACCATTCAGAATTACACTTGGATTATTTTGTTTACTTTGTCTAAAGCAATTTCCCAATGTGCTATTGTAATCTGAGGTGTAATTTCATCAGTAGAAGTATTGTCCTAACTAATGCTTCTATACTGAGAACTGTTTCACTTTTTTGAGGGGTAGATAAAACTAACTAGTTTCTATTAAGGCCAACTAGTAGGTGGGAATAGAACTCTACTTCTTGATACAGGCAGTATGGTTCTGGACCACATAAATATATTAATTGTCTTCATAGCAATTCCTAGGTGATTTATAATTGATGAAAGTGAGATATAAAAATAGAATTAATATTTTGTATTGTTATATTGTTGAACACTTTATTAATTCACAAATCTTTAATGACAGAAGTCTCTCCTCATCCTCCTATTTTTGGGCTGCTGATTTTTGAAGTTTTTGTACTCTTCTTTCTTTATTTTAAAGTTTTTACTTTTACAAATACTTCTGTACTTCTTGTACAGCCTTATGTACTTCAATTCTAAAAACAGTATGTTGACATTCATATTTCTGCTGAGGTTTATACTTGTATACACAAGCATAATGGGAATTTTTATTGGCTTGTCCAACCTCTGTGCAAAAAATGTGTTCCATCATTCAGGGTTTCTGTTGTAAACATAAACATCTGAATTTCTGTACTTGTTCCCATCAAAAGCAATATTTTAAAAGTCTTTTAAGAAACAGCTTAGAAAATGAAAATACAACTTACACAATGGGAAAAATTGTGCCAGTGCTTCCTCATACAGAGTATTAATACTTAGACTATATAAAGAACTCAAAAACACTATACCCTCCAAAATAAAAGACTCAATCAAAAAACAGGCAGCAGAATGGTCATATATTTAACAGAAGTACAATTGCCAGCAAATACATGAAAAAAAAATGCTCAATATCATTGGCCATTAGAGAAGTGCAGATGAAAAAATCTCTGAGATTTCATCTTACCCCAGAAATAATCTCAATTAAATAATAACAAATGCTGGAGAGGTTGTAGGAGAAAAGATACCATTTTATACTGTTGGTGGTAATGTAAACTAGTACAGCCTTTGTGGAAATCATTCTAAAGCGTTCTCAGTATGGAAATCCCATTTCACTTAGCTATTCCTCTTCCAGGTATCTTCCTAAAAGAGTTAAAGACATTATAATATTTTAGTGATATATGCATACCTATGTCATGGTAGCACAATTCATAATAGCTAAATCTTTGGAGCATCCTTTATCAGTAGATGAATGGATAAAGAAAACATGGCATTTCCACAAAATAGAATACTCCTCTGCCATAAAGAAAGGTAAATCTGAGTCATTTGTAGGAAATGGATATGTCCTGAGACCATAATATTAAGTGAAATAGATCAAGCAAACAAACTTAAATATTGCTTGTTTTCTCTTATATGTGAAACTCAAAATAGAAATGAAGAAGAAAATAAAAGCTGTATAATGGGAAGTAGGAAGAAGGGGATCAAGAGATGGAAGGAGAGGGAGGGATAGGGGATGAAAAAAGGTATTAGGATGTGCCAAATGCGTGTACAAACTCCACATAAGCAACGCAAACATTATGCACTCAATCATGTACAAAAAGGAAGATCAACAGATGGGGGGAGGGAAGAGGAAGGGAAGAGAAAAGAAATGAAAGGAATATAAACATGTGCTATATGCATGTACTGATAAACTAATAAAAAAGAACCAAGGAAAAAATGGAAAATCTTATTCGTATAAGTTTTGCACAATTGCATAAAAAGTTAAACACACCCATCACTACATAGAAAATATTAAACTCAAATAATTTAATAGGTGAGTTCTACTAATCTTTCAAGACATAGATAACGCTTATTTTAAAAACTTTGCCAATAGAATTTTCAAAAGATGCAATTCCTGTAATTCTTTATGAGGCTCCTATAAGTAGATATCACAACCTGATAAGTGCAGTGTGAGATATGAAAATGGTAGACAAAGGATAGACTGGTAACATATATCCCAAATCATAAGCAAAATACAGATAAGCTAAATTCTGCAAAATATGAGAAACATAATACGTCATAAACAAAATTTTTATACAACAATACAAAGTTGGCTTAATATTTTAAAAAACCCAATAAATCTATCACTTGATTAATGAAGAAAATAATACAATCTCAAAAATAAAAATTCAGTAAAATTTAGTATAATAAAAATTCCCATGCACAGAAGCCAAAATTACTTATCAATCTACTAAAAGAACTATGTTAACCTGATAAAATGTCATTTTCAAAAATTACAGCAAACATAGAAATATGACTATGTATATGGTCAGAGGTTTATCTCATGGGTTAAATCAAGCACTCTGAACTTCTTCAGAAATATTATGAAAAGCATTAAGAGTTCAAACTTTGTATGTCCATTTTGGAAAGATATTTGGATGGGATATACTAAAGGAAAATTATAGGAAGTGATCTATGATGTGATGCACAACTGAAATACACTGAGTTGGTAGGTTTTAAAAAATAGAGAAATATGAGGGTTTAAAATGAAATAAATTTGGGGGATCTGATATTTTTTAGTTCTTTATATATTCTAGATATTAGTCCTTTGTCTGAGGAACAGGTGGCAAAATAGTTCCTACATTTTGGGTTTTCTCTTCACTCGCTGTTTTCTTTTGCTGACCAAATGCTTTTTAAAAAGATGCTGGGGCTGGGGATATAGCTCAGTGGAATAAGTGCCTGTCTAGCAAGCGCAGGGTCCTGAGTTCGATCCCCAGTACCGCAAATAAATAAATAAATAAATAAAATAAAATAAAAATAAAAACAAAAGATGAATTCCCAGATATTGATTCTTTATGTATATACTGTGTGATCAGAGTTTTATTCATAAAACCTTTGCCTTCAACAATGTCTGTAAGAGTTCTATCTTTTCTACCTTCCAGCATATTTACTGTTTCTGTTTTAATATTTAGATCTTTGACACATTTCAATTTTAGTTTAATGCATGGTGAAAGATATAGGTCTAGTTTTAATCTTTGGCATGTAGTAAATCAGCTTTTCCAGCACCATTTAATAAAGAGGTTATTTTTCTTCCAGTGAATGTGTTTGGCTCCTTTGTCAAAGATAAATTGGCTGAGCTTATCTGGAGTTGCTCCTGTATCTTTTAATCTTTTCCACTAATTCCTTGGAGTTTTTCTAGTACATGCTGTTTTTAATCACAGTAGATTTGTAGTATAGTTTCAAGAAAGGGATTGTGATGCCCAGTGACTTGCCTTTTTTAACCCAGAATTGTTTTAGTTTCCTAGGTCTCTTCTGATTCCAAATGAATATTAGGACTGTTTTTCTCCAATTCTGTGAGGTATACTGTTGGAATTTTGATTGAGATTGCATTAAATCTGTATAACAATTTTGGAAGAGTGGACATTTTCACTATATTGGTTCTTTCTATCCAAGAGAAATGAATATCTTCACATTTTCTGATATCCTTATCAATCTCTTTTTTTAGAATGTATGGTTTTCATTGTAAAGGTCTTTTATTTTCTTTGTTACTAATTCCTAGGTATTTAATTGTTTGGATGCTATTGCAAAAGGTATTGTTTCCCTAATTTCTGTCTCAGTGAGCTTGCTATCTATGTACAAGAATGCTATTGATTTTTTTAGTGTTGATCCAGCTATGCTACTGAATTTGGTTATTAAATCTAGAAGTCTTTTGGTGGACCTTTTAGGGTATTCTATATAGAGTATCATGTTATCTGCAAATAATGATAATTTAACTTTTTCCTTTTATATCTGTAATGGTTGATTTTGTCAATTTAAGAAGTTTGAAAGCTTGCCTAAGTTGGCTCAGCAATTCTACACCTAAGGGTGTACAGAACCACCCTGGGGCAGCTCCTCATCCGGATGGTATAAAGGAGAAATGAGGAAGTACTTCTTTTCTTCTTTGGAGGAACTCCAGTGTTTGCCTTTAGCTTGGACGTTATCTGCTGGCTTGTAGTTTAGGATCTTTGGCTGCCATCTTGGATTCTTCAGTCTTCTTGCAATAGACTTTTCAGCATTCTAGTGTAGACTCTTAGATACCCTCTGTGGGTGACCATCGTAAGCCAAACTTCTAATTTCTTATACATTTGCATATCTTGGGCTATATCTGTTTCTCTTGTAAAAGACTGATGGATACAGTATCCTTATTCCTTTTATTTTTTCTCTTGTCTAATTGCTTAGGTTAATATTTTCAGAACTACACACCATAAGAGTTGTGCCCGTGGACATCCTTGTCTTGTTCCTGACTTAGAATGAAGGTTTTCAATTCTTGTCCTTTCAATATGGTGTGGACTATTGGCTTGTCATAAATGGCTTTTATCAGATTGAGATGAAGAACATCTATTCAAATTTTCTGCAGTTTTTTTTTATCATGACTGGATATTGGACTTTGTCAAAAGCATTTTCTGCATCTATTGAGATGATCATATGTTTTTTGTCTTTGGCTCTGTTGATATGGTGTATTACATTTGTTGATTTCCATATGTTAAACCATCCCTGGGACAAATTCTATTTGGTCGTGGTGTATAGTTTTCTTGATGATTTGGTGCATTCTGTTGCCAGTCTCTTATTGAGGGTTTTTACATGTTTGTTCATTAGGGACATTGTTCTGTAGTTCTCTTTTTTTGGTTGGATTCTTCTCTGGTTTTGAAATGAGGTAATGCTTGCTTCCAGAAATGAATTTGGGAACATTGCATCCCTTTCAGTTTCATTAAAACATTTGAGAAGTTGTGGCACTAAATCTCTAAATTTCTTGTAGAATTTAGCAGTGAACCTATTAGTGCTATGGCTTTGGTTTGTAGGTTTTTAATTACACCTTCAATTTCACTGATTGATATTGGGATGTGTATAACACACTTTAATTCCTTTTTTCATCTCTTTTCTCTTCCCTTCCACTTCCCCTCCATCTCTTTATCTCTTTTCTTTTTTGTGCATGACTGAGTGCATAATGTTCACATTGCTTGTGTGGAGTTGGTACATGCACAGGATACATCCCAATGTCTTTTTTCATCCTGTATCCCTCCCTCCCCTTCCATTTGTTCAAAGGTTTTGTTAAACTTTGATATATCCTTGTTGATATTTTGGCTAGCTGATCCATTTATTTTTGATAAGGGGATATTGAGGTCCCCCACTATAATTGTGTTTACATTCATCAATACACCTCTGTTATGCTATAACAAAGCTATAGTATCGCTTGGGCATCCATTTGTATATAGTGTTTAATATACTTACTTGGGACAAAAATCAGAATAAGCTATTGCTTTCTGAACATAGTTGTGTGTCATAAAACCACTGGAGAGTTTTAATAAAATATTGTATTGTGGTAATGTTATCCCCTAGTTATTGCAGACTGATCAGGCCTGCAATCTCTCAAATGAATGGACAAAGAAGGCTTAGATAAATGAAACAAATGAAATAATTTCACGGCTGCAGGAGGTTCCAAACCCCCTATCAGAATTCTGGAGCTAAGACAAAGAACTTCTCTTGGTGGTCCATATTTGATAGCCTTTAAAACAAAGGAGAGAAATACTGAAGAAAATGCAGGAATCTGGGCAGGACTTGGGAATCCCTCTAAGGAATTCTCCAAGTAATACAGTATGTTGACTGTGGAGAGCTATGTTATCTCCAGGAAGGCTTTCACCCAGGAGTGAGAAGTCTTCAGTTACAATCTCCTTTTAGTTAATTAGTGTTGAAACCAAATGTCCTCAGCTGTGGCCTTATGTTGTCCTTTTAGGCATCCCAAGATCAGACCAATACAGGCCTCAGCAGGGACCAGTGACTCATAGAGGTTCACTTACTATGAGTCTGCTGCCCATCTCCACACAAGGGGCCTAGGCCTTGGGCAATTTCACATATTAACAGGAAAAGCCAGTTGGTTAATATTAAATCCCGCTCAGGGCCACTTCACTATGGCCTCCAGCAAATATGAACTTTCACTTTTGGGTAGAAAAAAGGAATGTGTAATATAAAATATTCTCCACGTAAATTTCATACCCTGAGAAGTTCTAGAACCTCAAGATTAAACTACTCCAAAATTTTCCAGAGGAATTCCTGAGGCATGATGTTAAGTTATGATTACAATGGTGAAAGTCAATGTGATTGCACTTTTGTACTGACTTCATTGAATGGAATCCATACTCAACTGATAAGACAACTTCTTTTGAAAGTAGCATATTAAGGACCCAGAACATTCTTTTGGAAAAATTTTCAAATTGCAATCAATGAAATTGGAAAATATTTCCAAGTGTTGGTTTCTACACATGTAACTGGAGGACAACAGCTATATATATTTGTTGCAATGGTTAAATATATAGTACAGTAATGCACTTAGTTTAGCATAGTGTCTGGTACATAATCAATTTGTTGAATGAATTTCACCAATATATATAAAATTGAAAGTGATAATTTTGTGTAAATATGAAACTCCATGTTTTAAAATAGTACTATAATTATAATACTAATTAGTACAGCTCCCCACTGGTAGCTAGCACATTTTGAATTGTGTATTATAGCTATGGTAATACATTTACATTCATCAGCCATGATTTCTTTAAGGTCCTACTTTGCATTATCATCACCCTTTTGTAAAATTACTGGTCAGTGCTAGCAGAAAATCCAGTTTCATGATCATGAATTAGCCTCTTCAAGTGCAAAATTAAATTTAACTTTTTCTTAGCATCATGATTTAACCAATGACCCAACCAGCCACAGGGAATTTAACAAAAACCATGTAATTGGTATTAAATACTCCACTAGTTTAGGAGACCAATTTGGTCACATCTCCTTAATTTTTCAATTAATCACTTCAGTACCCACCTTCCTTATTTATCAGGAAACTGAGAATCTCCCTCTTGGGGTTTTCTCTTACCCTTAATTTGTACAAGAATGTCAGCATCTCATGTAGTACCAGCGCAGTTAATATTTTTGACCAACAAGAGAGAACTTTGGTTCTTACTGGTCTATTTCTGTGACAGCTCTTATTACACGGTGTGACTTTTGAGTTTAGTATTGCTTTACTGGAGAATTAGTATGGAATCACTGATATCACAAGACTAAAATGACCCAGATTCATAGCTACTGTGACTCTATGAGCACAGAGAATTCTTTAGTGTTAAGCTTGGCTCATTTGATTTTTTGTGTCCTCATTCTTTGGCTCTCTCTTAAACTACCATGGTTTCATATATTTCCAGAACTGTTAAGACAAGGTCAGTCTTGATATGGTTATCAGTTTAGAGATCCAAAAGTGCTGTCCTCTTTTTCTACATAGGGGTCGATTCTAACTCCAGAATATATAACATTTTTCCCTCTGGCTATAATGCTACTTGCTCAGCATTCTAAACAGATTGACTTCTCTGACTTTAGGGATTTATTTATACACTTCTTGTGTTCAACCACCCAAAGCATGAAACTCAAAGAAGAGAAATGACTCTCTGTCTGAGCACATTTTATATTCTAAGATTTGCTCTCCACATGCCTACTTCCTGCTCTCAAAACTATCTCTTCTCAATATGTTAGATGATGGAAATATTCTTTTCCATTCAGGAAGTACTCTTTTCCATTTCCTGTCTTTGTTCCCTGCCTGATATACATAGAATACAATTCTCTAGTACATTTACATCTGGGATTTTAGGTTTAAATTGCATTTTGTATAGGAGAATATCAACATTATACTTTGGTTGTACATGGATTGGTTTAGAACAGTGAGTCAGTGTATTCCTCAGATCAGTGTATTACTTTTGGTATTACACTGATATTAATTTTGTAGAAATGAGAAATCTCAGGCTTCATCCTAGATCTCCCAAGTTAGAAGCTGGAAGTAGATTTGAGCAATCTATTTCAACAGCTCTCTGGGAGACTGATTGAAGCTAAGGTTAGGGAATCACTGGTTTAGACAGAAATATACTTTACAATTGTTTTTCTTGTGTAAGGTGAAGAGCTGATTTTTACATTCTTGCTGCTGTCCTCTGAGTGTCTGGAATTCTTCAAATATGAACATACACACACACACACACACACACACACACACACACACACACACACCCCTCCCCTAGAGTAAGCAACTGTTTGTGAAAAAGTGTGATATAAATGAGTTTTTCTATGAGATTTTTGTATCTATGTCTACTGGCAACCCAAAATTAGAGACTCCTGTGTGTCTTATCTAAAATATGCAGGAAATATAAATATAAGGAGACCCACACAATTCATTGCCATGTTGTCCTCTCTATCCTGAGTAATCTAGACTGTTCCTTTTCTTCTTTATCTTCTTTTATAAGAGAACCCGGAAGGAATTGGGAAGAACGGAGGTATTCCGTCCCAGCAGAACTGGGAGTTCTGTGCAGCTCTTTAAAACTAAGTCACCAGAACTCATGCTAGTGTTTTGTGTCTATACAGATATATTTTTGTTTTAAAAATAAGATTTAGAAATGGATGTTTTGATCCATGGATATTTTATATTGATCTCAGATTCAATACATAGTATTGGCTGGCCACAAAAATACTATTTTTTAAAACTTCACTAACTTTATCCATTGGTCTATTGTCAAAAATATATTGCCTCTGAGGAAATGTATCAGAAGAAAGAAAACAGAAAGAAATAGTGACAGTGACTCTATTTTATTTACTCCAGATGACAAGTTCATGGGAAAGCTACATAGCTACATACCTGTCTAGCTCAAAAAAAAAAAAAAGGATAGTATGACTTGTAAAATTGTGGAAAATGTCATTCTGCAGCAAAGTGTATGTCTCTATCATCAAGAAGGAAATGGAGCTCAGTGAACATTTTCATACTCTCGGAACCTGGTCTCCACCTTAGTTGCACACTTAACATGAATTTCACAAGATATTTACATGCAAGTGATGAATGCTAAGAAGGAACAGGTAGAGTTTCATGAGCAGTTATTGGGGTTCATAGGAGAAACACCTCCATTCAATTTTTCCAGAAAACTTTATTTGATAATGTAAATGAACATTCATTTGTATAGTGCTCTTGAACAAATCTCTTGCTCATATCACTCATCAGTCACTTTTCTTATGTCTTCAGTATTAATTCATCCTTCCATTACTTGTGTCTTAAAGTAACCAAATTGTCTTGAGTTTATCATAGGTTCTGATATTAATTGCTATTGAAACAACTTGTATAAATTCTGGATTTTCTAGTGACTTGTTACCATCTTGTTCTTTTGCTGTTAGTTATCATAATGTAATGTACATTTTAGAAACACATTTACTTACATAGATAGATAAGATAAAACATTTTCTAAATGCTACCTGGAATAACTTGAGTTTAAAAGAAGTTAACATCACTTATGTATGATTAATTTTTTCTTTCTCTATAACGTCAATTATTCTAGATTTATGAGATCAACAAAGATAAACTTTGAGACTTTCAGTTATAAACATTATTAATTTTGTATATGTAATTCTCAAGAATCAATTTATCTGTTCATCTTTCACACTTTTAAGGCAAGAAGAGATCTCTAAAATATTAAAATTTGTATCAATATTTTGAAACTTATTTGCAAATTAATAAAAATCAAGTATGAATTTTCATTGTATAAGGATAAAATGTCATTAAAGTGAAATTTTGTCTATTTTAAACATGCATATGTAGTGGCTTTAAGTAAAGAAGTAATAGGAATAATTAACAGCTGCTTATTAAAATCTTCCTAAAGTCTTTTTGGTATTATAGTTAATGGTCTCCCAAACCATTCATTCATGATTTACATAAAAGACTCATATCACAGAAAAGTGGTTGTATTCATAATATATAAGTCATGATTATTTAGAGTGAAAGGATTCTGATTTAATAAGCAAATTTAAAAAGAGCACAGAAGGCATAGTTCAGAAGACATGAATCTCAACTTTCTAGTTGCTTCATCCCAGTGAAATCATGAGGACAGCCTTTAATTTTCCTAGCAATGAAGAGTGGCAATGTGCCAATCAGGGAAGCTCACTCCAGTTTGGGTGTCCAGGGTTTCTATTGGGGCTCAGTAATGAACAGGAGGGTGACTATCTGCATGCCTATTCTTAGACTCCAAACTTTTCAGAGGTCAAATTGACATGGTATGATTTAATCCCTCACCACAAGTCACATCGTTAGTGTCACTGTTTAGAGTGGATCATGGCCTCCAGGTGAACAATATTCTTCCCTTTGGTTGGGAAGAATATTTCAAGGGCTGAAAAGTTACTTCTTAGGGGCATGAACTGATCAAGGTGTGGACAACTTGTATTTGCTGAGTTAATCTTTTGCTGCACAGACCAACTTCCTCTAAACTGACAATACATTTGTGAATGTGCCAATCCTTTTGCAAGTCATTAGTTTCCAATTTTTTTTATTTTAAATAACTGTGAGCTGGTAGGTCATTCAATGTATTTGGTTGGTAGATCAGTATGTGATTTCTAGCAAGTTTTCTGACTCACTTTAATTTTTATGTACATGAAGTTTTTCAGCAATTTTTAACCACAATTTAGAATAGAACTGATCTGGAATCTGGTTTGTTCTAGCAGTGAAATCATTATCAATGCATATATGAAGTATTTTAAAAGTCTCATTCATCACATCAAAAGGCATTTCCAAAACAATTTAAGTTTTATATGCACAACTATTAAATTTTTATTATAATTATACATTTGCAGTATAATACAAATAATTCCAATTAGAATTTCATACTTTTAACCCTTAGAATTTTATGGTCACAGAAAATAACAGAATAAATTTCATTTATAAATAAACATGAGAAAGTCATTACTAGAATATTGCCTGGAATAGTTAAAAAGGTAAAATTCTCTGTTAAAAATGGAATGTAAATATGAATTCATGGACCAAAACTAAGCAATTTAAATACCAGTTTTTATCACTTATTCCTATCATTTTAAAATGGATAACACTGGATATTACTGTTGATATAAATTTTAAATTTACAACCATGGATTTTTAAATTAGCACACTATTTAGAAGATATGAGATACATTTAAAATATGTATATAACAGTTTTACTTTAAAATATAAATATTTAACCATGCATAGTGGCATATGCCTACAATCTTAGCACTCTGAGAAATTGAAGCAGGAGGATGACAAGTTAGAACCCATCTGGCCAATTTAAAGACTTGAAAAGATCCTTGTCAGAAACATTTAAAGGGCTAATGATGTAGCTCAGTAGGAAGGTCTTTGGTTCAATCCCCAATACCACAATAGTTTCCTTAATATGCCTTTGATGAATGCATGGAAGCCATTCTCCATAAATCTTTCCTATTTCTGTATCCCTGGTCATTAGCAGCCAAGTAGCTGTCTTTTAGGAATGTTTATGTGAATAGATGGCCTTGGAAGAAAAGAGACAGGGACTCCTTTTGCAGCAAATTTACACACATTCTCAGAATTAAGATACTTCCTTCTTTTCTCCAGAGATACTTACTTATATTTTCAGGGTAATAAAGATAACACTTCTGTCGGAGGAAATATTGGGAATATTTTCTAGTAGCTTTTATATAAAATCAGAACCTTAATCTCAGGGTCCCTTCCCTGTAATTTCCACTGAGTATGTAGGTAATGCCTGGCCTCCCCTGCATCACCCTTGGGGACTCACAGATGCTTAGGGACCAGTGGCAAATGGATTATTGCTGAAAGTAATGATTGTCTAAATCCATAGTGACTGGTTGCTTCCTTATCAACTGAATTTATGGAAGAATGGAAAGTTAACCTTACTGTTGTCACCAGAGTCCTACTTAGGTCCTGCAGTCAGAAAGACAGCATAAGAAAAGCATAGAGACAGTGGTAACATTTTTTAGATATGTAAACATGTGAAACAATTTAAGTGTAAGTGAGAAATACTCACAAATGAAACAAAGATTCTCCCATAACTTTAGCTCCTATAGTGATGCCTGGAAATTTTCTAATCCAGTTTTGCGTCTAGACTACTGTGGGCTGAGTAACATGTTAAATGTGTTGATTATGTACAAGAGAAAGAGGAAATTGAAGGATCAAATTCCATTCATTTATTCATTCCTTTAAAGTATTTCTTAAACACTTCCTCTATGCTTATCATTTACCAGGTACTGGGAAACAGAGGTGAATAGAACAAACCTTCCTTTCAAGGGAGCCTAGAGAAATATACAGTCATTGCAATGGAGGAATGTGTACACTGGAAGGTGACTACAAGGGTGATGATACTTCATTCACCTGAGAAACTAGGGACAGTCCCTACATTGCTGTAGTTTACACCTGACTATTGAAAGCGAAGTAGGACTTTGTAACATGGAAAAAAATGATTACATATTTCTAGATATTTCAGGATGTTAGTAGAGATATGGTATGCTCCTGCAATTTAATTTAATTTAATTTTTTTTGCAATTTAATTTTAAATGAAGAAATAAATCACCTTCCGCTTATTAAAACAAAGTATGACAATACTAATAATAATGCAAATATTACAGTTGATTTAAAATCTGCAACTTTCAAAAATAATTCCATCCTTGATTTTTTTGATAATCCATTTTTATAAACTACCGAGGAGGTTAATCTTCAAGATTTGGGTTTGATAGCTTATATTTCACAAGTAGGGCATGTTAATGGGATTCCAAATGTCTCGTTCTGCCTCAGAGAATCCCTGCAGTAGAATTCAGTTTCCATTGGACAGAGCTTAGTGTTGAGCAGCCACCCAAGAGAAATCTGTCTAAGTCAAAATCAGGCACTTAGGTAAAGGCAGAATGGATGAGTAGCTGGAAGCTGAAGACTGTAATTCCTACAATTCTACCAGGATCCTTTTGAGCAGTTCTAAATCACAGTGTTAAATCAGACTTTGTAACCTCAAAATCTCTAATCTCTTTGTAATCTCAAAATTGCGCACAAAATCTTTGTGTGTAATTCTGAGAATTGAAGGTGTTAGTAACTCTCAGGGCAGGGGTCTTATTTCATCAGAGTGACTTTCTTTCTATCATTTTTCAAAGCCTTAGTAATGTCAGTCTATCAGGCACTTAATTATAATTTTTCTATGCTGACTTTTAGGTTACTTATTTTTTAAAAAATGAGTTTAGCACCCGGCTATGCTGCATTCTGGCATCCTGAGCTTTTAAACATGTTGTTTCATTATGTGTCAGATATGTAAGTGACGTTCTGCTTTCCACCCTTTGCCCAAGTGAGAACTCTGTAGGGGAAGAGCTAGCTAGAGCTCACACCCTTTGAAGCTCTAACACACTCTTTTACAAGAACACTGTATATGTCAACAGAGGGAAGACTTCCCACTTTCTGACACCTGATGCAATCATGCATTCTGTTGTAGATGGCAGAGGCCGTTCAAGAACGTAAGCTCCGAGAATAGAAAATTCGCGGGGACATGATGAAATCTAGGTTGCCTATATGTTGACCAGTGTTTAAGTTAGGTTAGTGTTAGTGCTATGTAACACATTGACTCCAATATGTATGATGATGCAAACCAAAAGTAGCATATTTTTGCAAGCAATACTAGGTGTTTCACACATGTAGGCATGGTAGCCTTCCTCCCTGCATTTATCCAGAGACCTGATTGATAGAGAACATAATCTTTAATATGTATTTTTAAGGACTGCTCAGAACTAGTAGGATTTCTGCTTAAATTAACCATAAAGGGAAAAACACAGAACAAGGGTGGAGTTTTTCAGGGCCAGATCCTAAAGTGGAACACATGACTTCTGTCAATATTTGTTGTACTTGGAGAACTCAGGAATAGCACAACTTATGCAAGGAATACAAGAAGTGATTCATGAGAGGGGATGTGGAGTGTAAATGATCAGGAGAAAAAGATGAGAACCTGGGAAACTATGTTTTTTCTTAGTTTTTGCATTATTTACCTAAATCTGTATGTGTTTGCATGCAGATGTATAGGTGCATGTGTATTCTGTAAGGTATAACTCTATACACATATTTCCGACAGTCACTGAAGCTCAGCCATACAAACAATGCCAAAGTGCCTTTCCATGACTTACAAATATTGGTTTTTGTTTGACTTCAATTAAGTTTATCCTTACATTAAAAAAGCTTTGTTTCTAGAGTTTTATTAACAGAGATATTGTTGAATATGGTGGCATCTTATTAGCACAACTGACATTCACTCACTCTAATAGTCTCTTAACTTTTTTAAGAGAAAAAAATGTTCAGTGAAATTTATCCAAGGTAGGAGATTTGGTATTTCAGCAAGTGGTTATACAGAACATGAAATGTAATGTTGTGCTAATCAAGTCTTGTATTACATAGTCTATAAAACCTAAAAGCTTATCAGAGCCTTTCTAAAACATTTTTTTTTATTTTAGAAACATAAAAGTACAAAAACATATTGACAAACAGACACCCATTATCATAGAAAATAGTACAATCACAACTAATCTATAGACAAGGTGATATGGTCTCAACAGTAGTTGTTGCTTTATCCATTGATATCTTCGAATTGTAGATGTATGGACCCATATACAGACATGCAAATTTAGTCAGAC